>VNJV01007417.1:0-27573 GCA_008042635.1 Drosophila nikananu
TTTAATGCTTAAGAGCACTAAGGATAGCGTCGAATTTGTTGTCAAAACACTATTTAAGTTAGAAATTTACCTTTGAAGTGAGTAGTTAGAATATTCGATGTTTGACAATTAAACATCAATGTTGACGGGTTTTTGGAAACATCGATTGTTTCGAATAAACATCGATGTTTGTTCCAGCTCTATTACGCAACCCTTATATAGCCTTATTCCCAACTATTTCTAATGTTTGCGGAAAGTAAAAGGGTCTTATTTGGAATGAAAAATTGTCTTTGTGCATAAACGATATCGATTCTTGTAGTTTTACTGAGGATCAATAAGCAATAATAACTTGTTGGAGATTTAAGATTAATTTATGGCATTAAAACAAGCAAAGTAATTGAAAAAGCAATCAGAAATAATTTTAAAAATTATATTTATGGAATTTTAGTACTTTTAAATAAGCTTACGTTCGCAACTTTCGAGACCAAATGGCCCCTATATTATGACAGAAATTCAAATTTGTTTCTATCAGTGTAAATATCTGACTCAAGCCAGGTCCGTTGCTTGGCTCGGCGGCGGCTGCTATGTGGACGGAGTTCAGTTTCGGGGTTCAGTCTGAAATCTGTTTTGAGCGACGACCAAACGTGCAGCGGATACCAACTCGTGGCGTGGTCCTGACGCGTTTCGCTACCAAACAATAACTTAACTAGTTTGTGGTCCGTCGAGTGCGGCGTTTCCTTTTTCCAACGCTTCACGACTCCTTCGATGGGGAAATGCACCGAAAGATCGGCGAAATGACTGTCCTTGTTCCGACACGCCCGCAAACCACGCAAACAGTTTTAAATAATAGTTGTAAATTGAAGAATCTTTAAGAACGCTCCGCAGTTTCTTCAAAAAGGTGTGGTTGTTTGTATGTTGTGGCCAAGCGCTAAGAGCGCCAGCTAAGAGATACAGATACAACTCACTCACACCGCTGCGTGAGTGCGTGTGTGTTTGTGCGGAAAGAGCGGTCACTCCGCGTTTGTTGTTGTAGTTGCTGCTGTTGGCGTTCGCGTTGCGGTGGCTTGCGGGGCGAGGAATAAGTGTATAAAATAAGTGTTTTAAAGAACTGGGGCGCCCGTGCGGGGTCAAAGCCAATGCGCCAGTGAAATCCGGAAAACGCGGAAGTGCTCTGCAACAGGCGCCTTCCACGCCAGCCAGCCTACCACTTGCAGGTGGCCCCTCCATTGTGCCCCTTTATTGTCCCCCACCGTGTGGCCGACAGGGGTGAGAAAGAGGGAGCCCAAAAAGGCGCCAACTGCCCTGCAGGACCAGAGGGTTGGAATGGCAAGGGAGGCGGTCTCTCGACTCCCGAGAGAGTGGCAGAGGGAGAGCCGAGAGAAGTTCAGAGAGGAATCAAGAGCGAAATCCAGGGAGAAATCCGGGGAGAGCTCGGCGGCAGGACGAGTGAAAACACAATATTTGTGTACATCTGTACATCGGTGGCAGTGCAAAAAATAACAAAGAAAAACAGTGAAGCGGAATTAAAGGAAATAAGAAGTGAACAAGTGAAGACCGTCAAAAACTGCAGTTCGGTTGCAGTATTTCATAGGGATTTTTTCGGTGCATTTCTCCTAGGGAATAGTAAGGGGACTCCTGAAATAGATTATTTCGCATACAACTCCATTTGAGTGAATCTACATTGAATTTTATATTACTTGTACTTAATTGTTTTAAATGTAATTACCATCACACGCTCAGTGACCAATTGAAGGTGTCATTAAAATATTAAATTTAAATTAAATAATAAATAATAATTCTTCATTCTTAGTTTACAGTACGTACGAATAATGTGAATTTAAATTTTTATTGGAAATTATTCAATATGCACTTAATTTAATTGGCTTAAAAATAATCAAGAGAAATCGTTTTCTTTTGAACTAAATATACACCAAGAAATACATCGATTACAAGAGTCCCCGATTTAGGGAAATTATTCTTATCGCAACCGTGTAATACTCCATCTGAACTGTACGCACAGGCTTTTAAATCCAAAGAACAAAACCCACCGCCGAAACATGTCCAAGCCCGTGCCGATGAGCACGTCCTTTACGGACGAGGATCTGCACAACCTGCGTAAGCCCCAGCCGTTCCATCTCGGCCGCTTCTTATATAACGCCGAGGAGGGGACGGTGATGGGCCGCGATCGTTCGTCATGGGGTAAGTTTATGGCACTCTAGATTTTCTCTATTTTTTGTGCTGGCACATACCTGCTGTAAATCACACCCTTAGGGGGTGTTTAGCTGCTACAGTTCGGTGTCACGCTGTTACCTGTTCGAGACCAGCCGAGAATTATTTTTAATAGCACTTCGCTGCGAAAGTGCCGCCCACTGAAGTGCCGAGAGTTTCACTCGGCCGCAAAAAAGGGAGTAGAAAATTAACATCAGTTCGGAAATGGGCTCAAGGCACCGTGGGGTGGGGAGAAGATGTTGCATCTGGTTTTGCCTTCAATTACCGCCAGTTAAGCTGCCCGCTGCACCGTTTATCATCAATTGGACGTTGCTAAGGTTTTTCAGTGCACGCCAATATTGGCATTCAAAAGTTTTTCTTGGCAAGCCCAAGGCCCTGTCTAAATATAGTCGGTATATAGTCGGCGGTGTGCAATGCAATTATGCTGCAGAAGGGGCAAAGCGAAGGCGGGGAATATGCCGAAATGGAAATGTACACACATGTGTGTGGCTTGTACATGGGCTTAGTTTCCCAGCTCTGCAGCGCTTGGGCTCGATTCCGATTCTCCCATGAAGATTGGTCCACTCTCACTTCCCAACTCTTCTGATCGGGTTGAGGTTATGTCGCATGTCTGTGAACATCGTTAAGAGCGATCGGCAGCAGCAGCCTCACTCTTGAGTGCACATCACTCTCTTTGGCCACGTCTAAGAGCGCCGGCATGCCTAGAGCTGGCGATGATTCAGTGGAGAAACGCGGATCGGCGTCATCTTGCCAGCCACTCCGAACTTGAGAAGCACACCAGCTTTGGCTTGGGGTGGGTTCCCATTTGTTTATATAGCCCACTTGCACTGCCGGCTGTCGTCAATTATCGGGTTAACCCATGGTTGACCGCGGGGTCCGCCGTCAAGTGATTAATTCAATCAAACCCATTGAATTGGCTGGCGATCGCGCCCCGGGAATCGCTGTAATCACAATAATTCAATGAAGCTCATCCTGTTCCACCCTCCCTCTCTTCCCGGATACAGCCAAAATCGGAATCTTCTATGTGGCCTTCTATGGAGTACTTGCCGCCCTGGTGGCCATCTGTATGTGGGCCTTCTTCCAGACCCTCGATCCCCGCATACCCAAGTGGACACTGGACCGCTCCCTGATCGGCACCAATCCAGGTGAGTTTAATGGTTTCACGGCCTCCGAATTGCGACTCTAATCAATGTTTATGATCTCAGGTTTGGGTTTTCGCCCCTTGCCCCCGGTGGACAATGTGGAGAGCACCTTGATCTGGTACAAAGGCACCCAGCACGAGAACTACAAACACTGGACAGACTCCCTCGATGATTTCCTTGCGGGTAAGAGCTCACTGAATCATGATTTTTAACAAAAGCAATATTAGTAGGGCTGTAAACAAAATATTAATTATAACAAATTGTACACTAGCGTGACTTTGTGACTCAGATATCAGCAGCTCCCGTCCAAGGATTGCTATTGTTTTATATAATGATTGATTCACAGTTGTAATTGGGTTTATTGGACAAACCTCTGTTAACGCAGTAATTTATCTATAAATATTATAAGTATTTTTACTAATCATTGTGCCATTCGCCCTTTCAGTATACAAGGTTCCCGGCCTCACTCCCGGCCGTGGCCAGAACATCTACAACTGCGACTACAACCAGCCGCCACCGAAGGGTCAGGTGTGCGATGTGGACATCAAATCGTGGTCGCCGTGCACCAAGGAGAACAACTATAGCTATCACAAGAGCGCCCCGTGCATCTTCCTGAAGCTAAATAAGATTTACGGCTGGATACCAGAATACTACAACGTCTCAAGCGACCTGCCCGAGTCGATGCCCTTGAGCCTGAAGACCTACATCGGGGAGGTGGAGAAAACCCAGCCACATAAGGTTAGTTGAGTCGGAAGAAACTTGGGTCTTTGCTCTAACATCATGATCTTCTCCAGCTAAACACAATCTGGGTGTCGTGCGAGGGCGAGAACCCAGCTGACCAGGAAAACATTGGTGCTGTCAATTATCTGCCGATCAGGGGCTTCCCCGGCTACTTCTATCCCTACCAGAACTCTGAAGGCTACTTGAGTCCCCTGGTGGCCGTTCACTTCCAGCGTCCGAAACGTGAGTAGTCCGATAACCATATATAACCGTCGATCTAATCGCGTGCTCTCTTCCCATCCAGGCGGCATCATCATCAACGTCGAGTGCAAGGCTTGGGCTCGCAACATTATACACGATCGCAAGGAGAGGATCGGTTCCGTGCACTATGAGCTCCTTATCGATTAATTGTTTTAAATGTTAACCCATTACATAATGTATAACAGAAGTTTGTGCGATGAGCAACAATATTGGACACAGTGGACTGGAGAAACAAAAGGCGGTGACAGACAATCCTAACAATCCTTTAAAATGTTCAAAATTCTTCTTTTCCAAACAACAAATTTTGTGAAATATTATATTTCCTCATATTCAACATGCATTGTCATTCGCAAGAATTATATAGAGATATACAAATTTTGAACTTGAGCAATTTTATGCACTCTTCACATTAGCTTATAACGAAAAGACACCAAGAGAACCATTTGAAGGGATCGATCGTAGTAGCCAGACGTGAATCTCATTAGCGCTGACCCAAACAAATGCAACAAATTTATAAAATCAATCCAAACTGCCATTTCCGATAGATCAACAGAATCGAATCCTTAGATAATAAAATTTATATCGAAATTTTATGGATTACATTTTCAAGTCTGCTATACATTTAACCAGACCAGACCAATTTTGTCAACCAAAAATAAACACTTTTACTAATTACATATAGATTCAGAATATTTATATATTTCTTAGTCAAAAGTCAAAGCTCTCAACATCACACTTTGTCAACAACAAAATATTAAAAATTGGCTACGGAAACGCTGAACTGCGGTTAATTTGTAAGTTTAAAATATTTAAGACGTACGACGAGAAAGATGTAAAGATTACTTGAATTGAAACTGCTAAGAGACATGATATATCGCTTTCAAATCTTTTTCAATAAAAATAAAATGTAAGTAGTGAGAAATCCATTCCGATTGCCTTTTTTTGTCGTAAAGGAAGGGGCATGCTCTGATTGAGATACCAGGGGTCTGGTAGCAACCTTATTCTGTGTCTGCATATGGCATACTTTTGGCTCTACGTGAACGTAATTATTGCTCTGAAGTGATAAGATAGCCACCGCTGAGGGGACACGGGAACGGGTCTGTGATAAAGGCGTATCTCTGAAATCTCGGCCGTCACACCTGGAACTGGTCAGCCGCCTCGGAAAGCCAACTGATAAATAAACTTAAAGCCAGATTGATTCGCTTTCCAACCAACCTATTCAATAATCATAATTATTTTATTTGTTCGTAACTAGTACATTTATTTAGAGCTTATCGGGCCAAGGAATAAGTCGGCGAATTGCGTCATTGGAAATCATTCTCCAAACTCTGCTGTTTGCATTTTGATATTTGGTTTATTTTTAAATATTTTTCTCAGGCAAGCAATCAAAGAAGCACTTGATACAGATTTATTTGTGGTGTGCACAAGCACGTTCCATGTTATTGATGTTTCCCCTAATTGAGTTTTTACAAATTGTTTTTTTTTATTTATATTTATATTGTCACCAACTGAGATTCATATTTGTGCATCTAGTATACCAAAAGTATATTTATTTGTGTGGCATCTGACAGTTTAAAATTGAAACCCATCTCTTAAGTAAAAGTCGCTAATCATAAAAGTATTCTGTAATAGATCAGTCTCAAATACTGATCACTTCGATACTGTAATTATTCAGGTCAATTTGTGGCATAAATGCCAATAATGTCTAACCACTAATTAAAAGCTAATTAGCTGAATGACATACTTACATATGTATATGTATATATTGTACCATCCCATTCCCATCCCATCGGATGACGGAGAACCGAAGCCAGATAACAGCTAAAGATATTTCGCTAAATGGAAAAATCAAAACGCATCTCTAATGAGGAAGCTCTCTGAGATTGAAAGATCGTGTCGATCCGTGTGGATACGCATACAGAAATCTGCTGGAAAATCGGTTCAGACCAGATAAACTGGTTCCCAAAAGATATTTGAGGGAAAACAGTGGAAGGCACACTCTTCTCGTCTGTCATGTATAATTACATTTGCTAATTTAGAGTTCAAATTTAAAGTAAGTAACAAGGAAAGCTCTTTCATGGGCAGCTAGATTCCGAATAATACAGACATACTCAAAACGAGAAAAAGCGTCAGTTTTTTTTTTATATGTATGTATGTTTATTTAAATTTAAAGTATAAAGCTTAGTGAAGGATGCGGTTTCAAAATTACTCCGTTAGGAAATAAGTTGTATATTTGTTTAGTTTTTGATAAAACAAAAAATCAACTAGTCGAGATCAGATAAGTAAATTGTATCTGAAACACAACAATCCTAGATTTGCTAGGTTCAAATCTCCCGTTCCCATAAACTCCTTCCGTCTGAGAACCCAATAAACTCAACTGGAGCAATTGCGACTTACAATTGAGATGTCGGCATAATGTACTCTGGCGTTGTCAAGTGTAATTTAATCAACTTATGATTATTACAACAGTGAAGAGCAGAGATACACAAACATAAAGCCGTATCCATTTATTTGTGCATCCATTTATCCGTAATCAGCAGCATCAGTTCAAGAAGACGGAAAATTGGCAATGGCAACCCAGTTCAATGGAGTTGGAGGTTCGCAATGTTGGGTCATACAGGAGGAAATGCTCGTTTATGGGAATTAATCAACTCAAATGTGCTTGACACTTGGCAACGGTTCTTACACTGAAAAAAGAAGTGAAGATTAGGATGTTTAAGTTATGGCAGTGAAAAAGGTTCCAAAGCGTATTAAAAGTGCACCTAAAATTCACAAGTACAAATACAATGCCTCAAAATGTTAACTTAACAAATTAGCAAACATTAGAACTAAAGAGGTTCGTTATCTTCGGGCAAAGCTATAATATTGTGTGAAATAAATGGAGTTGGGTTTAAACTTAATAGAAAACATGACATGACAATATTGATTAAAATAAATTTAACAATAATTTCTTTCATAAATATGCTTAAAACCAAAAAGGTTTTTCCTTCAGTGCAGCAGTGGGAGCAATAGCCCAGAAAGTTTTCCCGTTTTCCGCGTGGAAATTTTCGAAACGGAGAGCAGCCGAAAAAAATGATCCAACTGTTTGAGTGAGCATAGGAAGAATACAACAAAGCGAGAGGAAAATAAAGCATAATGAGAGAGCGTAACATGCGAGCAGGGTGGAGTGGGGTGGAGTGGAGCCAACGTGCTCAACTCTCGGCGCATGTCAGTGTGACGGACAGGGAGGGCGACTGAGCGGCAGAGCGCGGATTAGTGTGCGTTCAATTTTCTTTGTGCTTTTGTTGTAATATTAACATATATATGAGCCAGGGGCGCAACCATGCGCCGGCACCTTGAGGGGGCAGAAGACCATTAGACTTCTAAGATGTCTCCTGCACTGGGGAAAGCGCTGGTCCCAAGGAACTGCCTCCGAGTGTGTTGTTGTCTGGCCGCTGTCTGCACTCAATCATTTATTCTATTTGCGTAGCAAGCCACAGAGAGAGACCGAGAGAAAGACAAGGTAAAGCACACACGAAACCCAGCACACTCACATACACCATTACCACTAGCACGGCCACCCCCACCCACAGCCCCCGGCCAAGAAGCTTTTGCTTTGGCCTTTTCCCGTGTTGCCTGGCAAAGTGTCGAAAACGTTCAACAGCTGTCAGTAGCACACTGAGGAAAATGCCAATTGCAGGCAGGAGTGGAAAGATTATATGGGTTTCCGGATAAATCAGCTGAAATATTTAACTCTTGGAAATAAACCGCCCTGTTGGAGATTAGCACTGTAGAAGATTTGTATTGATTATTTTTGAAAAGTGCCTAAGCAATGCACATTTCCTTATTAAGATAATTTTCACACAGATCAATGACATGGGTATCGCTTTGATTTTGTCTGACTAACTTTAAATACCAAACAATCCAATCTGCAACATGAGTCTTTCTTAAAACAGGTTAGCTTCATATCCCTTCATAATAATATAAATTTCCCAGTTAAATACCCTTTTTGAATAAAAGAAAAATAAATAAAATGCATTTTCCGGTAAAACATTTAATCTAAAAAAGTCTTAACATGTTAATTTCTTTCTACAATTTCTTTCAATAAAATTGGAACGTTGAAATTTAAGGTGCACTGTTTACACCATCAAAAAGTAATACAGACTCGTTGGCTTGGATTAAATTGTCTTTTAATTTAAATTTGGATTTCTAGTTAAGACCTAGGAGCTAGCAAATATTTAGGCTTAAACTAAAGTAAAGTTGATGCTTTTAAACATATTTTGTGGCCTAGTGTGAGTCCTTTTTTGCAACTATTGAGTATATGAACCGCAAAAAAAGTTATAAGTAAAGCAAATTAACCCAATTTTGAATGTTCTTTCTTGAACAAAACGTAATAAAATTAACTATGTAATTTTTACAATTAATTATGCTCTAGGCTCACTCAAGAAAAATAGGGAGTTAATACCCATTCACTGGACTTTTCTCGCAGTGCAGCCCCCTTATCTTGGAGCTTTCGGTGGGAGAGTGCGACAGCGAGAGCGGCGCGTGTGCGTGTATGAGTGTTGAGTGGCAGTGGCGAAGACCGCGTCGGCGTTGTTTTCGCTGTGCTGCGTTCGCTTAGTTGGTGATCTTTCGCTGAGAGCGCAACAACACGCAGCAAGCTTCTCGAGTCCGCAGCCAAGGAAGAGTCCGAGAGTTTTCCCAAACTTCTCGTATCTCCCATACAGTCTGTTTGTGTGTCTCCGTTCTGGCTCTTCGCGCCCAGGAATAACACCCAACTCAGCTACGAATTAAAGTTACAACCTTGCTAAACAATACGAGTACTAGAACCGCCTTTAATTGCATAATTACAAGTTTTTCAATATACACCCAAGAGTGCTGCGAGTGCGAAAATAAAAAGAATATACTACCCGCTGCTGAATCATCGCGTATACACAGCAAATCGTATACATAAATCAGTTTTCATAGCCTTCGCCCCGCGCAACGCCGTCCACGTCATCAACGAAATATATTAACAAAATTTTCGGATCCAAAACTATAACCGTAAACAAGTGCAAAGGAGAAGCGCCAAAATGTCGAAGAATAACGGGAAAGACGTCAAGGGTGAATTTGAATTCCCGCAGCCAGCGAAGAAGCAAAGCTTCGGCCAGATGATCTACGATCCACAGGAAGGAACCTTTTTCGGCCGGACAGGAAAGAACTGGAGTAAGTAACTCACCATTAATTTCTAATTAAAATTATGATTGCATTTCTCATTGATTGCAAACCGTTTGCCGAATAGAAACACTAGACGATATTAGAAAATCATCATGATACGCTTTTGTATTAATACGAAAATTAATCTATTTAAAAACATATATGTACACATTTTTTGCCTAAACGAAGTAATGGTATAAAATTATTAAACTGATTTTCAAGTATTAAAAATCTGCAGTTCCAGTTTTTATACGAGACGCGTCTTTCTGTGTATTATTTAGTTCTTTAATCGAAATTTTTTGTAATTTAAAAAATGATTAGCTTTATTTATTTCCTATTTTTATCCAGCATGTGGATCCTGTGTGGAATGATATAAGAAACAGTCCAGTAGACATGAAAAAACCATAAAAAACTCGTTTTATAGAATGACTTTTACTAAAGCTGAGATGAGTTATCCGCACCCACTTGGCACTCGCTTGTTGAGTACATAGAAACAAAAATTCTTTATTGCATATGCACACATGCTGTTCACTTGGTTATGAAAACTATGGAAGAGGGGTGTTTGTAGGCTCCGCTTATCAGTTAATTTGGCGAGGCATTTTGTTGTGAGTAACAGCCGAGGCAGGGAAGCTGCTTTGGAAATCTCCATTGCGAGAAATGTTTAGTCAACGTCATAAAATAAGATAAAAGCAAGAAAGATGGTCCCAGTTGCGCCGAATATGGGAAGAGCAGAACCAGAGCATAGTTATTTTAATTTAAATATAAAAAGCATATGTGTATTAAAACACAGAATGTTGTGGAATGTGTGGAATTTGAGACACATTACAACCTTGTTTTCACGATTATCTAGTCTAATTACTTAGCGTTCCTCCTAATCAACTTGTCTAAATATATTTTTATTACCTGCCATTAAAAGCTTGGGCTAGAACTGAATCTGGTTACGTGCCCATGAGCAATGTGGCTACTCTTTAAAAAAAATAAAAGTCTAAAATTTTTAAGTGAATACCGAAAGGAATGGAATTTATGGTAATACGTTTTCAATACCGAATTTATTTCTATGTATTTGTTGCCTTTTTGATTCGGTTCGCTAGCCCCAAAGCATAGGAAGCATATTTCAGCGATAATGCAAATTCTTAATTTTTGAAAATGGACACGGACCCACGTCCGCCGAGAAGGAAAAGGGGGAACGTCGAACACTCGTGGCGATGAGCACAGAGGAGAGCGCTTTTTATCGCCTATAATATTTGCCTTTTATAATGAGTTCTGTATACAAATTCAAGGCTGGCACAGAGAGAAAAGAGTAAAGAAGAGAGATGAAGGTGATTTTCACGCTCAAATGATACCAATATTTCACGGAGCTGTCGATCATGAAATGCACTGCTCCAATACTAGAATTTCTGTTATGCGTTATGTACATTTCTCTGGGTATATGGGGCACGTAAGTGGATGCCTTATCGGGTTTTCAATGAGGCACACAGAACACGCTGAAAAGTTCTCTTGACGTCATATGTTTGCCTTTCATTAAGTCGGCCGAGTTCTGTTCGGGTTTATCGAAATGCTCAAATTGATGTATAATTTATTTGCGAAATTAGCGTACCTATCTCTAATAACTTTTTATGCCAAGTCCAAATTTTTTGTATAATCCCCAATTCTTTTGTGATGGAAGCCAAGCCCCAAATAACTTAACCCTCCTGTTGACACTGGCAGGTGTGTCAAAGAGCAGATGTTTGAGTATGTGTATGGCCATTTAATGAAGTATTTGTTCAATGTTCATGGCTAAAATTGTTTGGCCTGCTGTCCCCTAATGTCTATCATTAAACAAAGCTCGTGCTACATGTCCTTTGCTTATTTCTCGGCAATTTTTGCCATGTGCGGTGCATTAGTTGAAGAGAATTTTCCACAATACTTTTCACCTTCAACCTTCAATCCCGTTGGGATGGCAAGGAATCGACTGACAGTTTTTTTTATATTTCCAATCGGCTGTATAATCTCTACAAAAAATGTTGTTTGCAGCCGATTTCAAGCTTTTGGTTTTCATTAATTAACGCAATGAGAACTAGTTGTTTGGATTCGTGATAGCTTGTTCGTATTTTTTGCTGGGGATAAACCTTCTCGGTGAACCGGTTTAGCGGGTTTTTGTTTATTTTTGTTTTTGGAAATGCTTTCGCTCTGTTACATATTCTGACTGGCTCCGAATGTACATACCTGGTGTCAGAAATAAGTATTTGAGGTTCGGTGTAAATTATAAATTTTAGTCACTTTGTTCAATGACTCGTTTTGTATAAAAAAACGGTATAGTTTGTTAATAAGATATAACTGAACGAGTAATTTTTTTAATATTTATAAATTCATAACATATTTGTGTTTCAAAAATGTGTGAAATTTTGTAAGTTATTTATTTTCTTTTAAAGTCAAATGTAAGCCCCAAAAGTAAAATAGCTTGCATCTTTAGAAATATATAGAATTAAGTTTAATCTGACCACAATGCATCAGGAATTATAGGTTAGTCCGTGCCGTATCCAGTTTCTAATCGACCTGTAACCGGTTCAAACTGGATTTGGTCGGTTACATCTCATTTCCCCATCAATAGCCCCGCCACGCCCCCCGCAGGCTGCTTACATTGACATGCTGCTAACTAATTGTCACGATAGCGACAAAGTCGGCGATAAAAAAAAACACAATTGAATTAAAGCGCAGGAAATTAGTCTAATTTGCCTAGACAGAGATTAATTTAATTATTTATTTATTTTAATTCAATGCCTTTACCAAACGTTCTTATTTTAAGTCAAATAAATTAAGGAATATTAGCTTAATATTATAGCTCAATTGCCACTATATTTGCGAATAATTTAATTAAAGTTAAGCTACATGTCAATAAACAGAAATTAACAAAGAGATATTTATACTTATATGAGTATATAACTATATAAGTTTAATGACCTCAGCTGGATGACTGTGAATCCAAGAATTGTAACTTATAATTATTTTTTATATTAATCATCGTCTCGCATAAATCCGCTCTGATAAAATAATATGTATATGCCATATAAATTTCCAAAAATAGATGTAACATTTGCTGCTCCAAGATAAAACCCTGTGTTAAAAAGTATAAAACAAAAAAAAGAACGAAAAAGTTTTGGAGTAAACAACAACTTTTGCAACAAGTCTAAGTAATGGGCAATTTCCAATTCGGCCAGAACAAAAAATAACATTATAAAAAGTTTGGTTCTGGAGGGGGGTTCGGGTTGGCGAGCCACCGCCCCTCCCAAAAATAATCAGTAAACTAAACGCTTGTAATGTTTACTGTGGGCGGGTCATCCCAACCCATCGTTAACATGTGAAATTAATTCACTTAAAATGCCGCAAAGTAGGCTATAGGCCCACGGCACACCGAGGACAACAAAGATGGCCGAAGGATGAGGCCATGGTGCGTGTGTGTGAGTGTCTGGGGTGGTGACGCATTGACAAAGGGTGCGGCGAACACCAACAAATAAAGCGGCGCCTCGGAGACGGACTTCGCTCTCATTCGGGACGGCTTATTGGGAACGACGATTTGGAGCGGAAAGGGATCCACTCAATCTGCCGGGATGTGGTCCTTGGGTAATGAGGATAATGATGACAGACACCAACAAGTTGCATCCTTGGTCTCCGCTCGTTTTTTTGTTCCTTCTTTGCTGGGACTTTCGCCTCGGTGGCGTCATAATTGTTGCTTCCTTTGAGTTTCGTTTATGAGCTTGCGTCCATGTACACGCCGAATAAGGAAACGTAAATTCTTTTTCACAGTTTTAGCCACCGAAAATATTCACAAAAATTAAATTATTTCTTGTGCTTTATACGTGTTATATAGCGTGAGTTATTTACATTTTTTCATTATTTAATTTCTGGGCTTACTTTGAATATTTTCATAATGTTTCATATATTTATTCTATTACCTACATATATTCTTGTACTGCAGTTTATAATGGTTTTAAGACATTTAAAACCCCTTCTGTTGAATAATAATTAAAAGTAAAAACAAAAAAAATGCGATAGAGATAATCTTGGGTGTCACCTTCATTACCCAAATGAGTTCCGGCTGCACATGTGCTAGTCGTTAGCCGATTTCCCACAATTACTCGGCTTACTGGCTAAATGTGCAAACTTAGGCAGGCGGCGAGCAGTTTTTAGCACTTTCCGAGCTGCCCCGGATCCTGGCCATATGTGCGCCCAGCACGTAACTAAATTATTAACTTTAGCCGGCCTTGGTGGGTCCACTTGGGTGACGACCAGTGCCGCGTCTAGAACGGAGCGAGGCTATCAATCGTTGGTCATGCAAACGTAACGTTTTGGGTTGGGTTTCCTACTCACAAGGATGGGGCTGGAGCCGTCGGAGAGGGAGTGGCGCTTTTTATATGGGTCACGGGCCCTTTAAGTTTGTTTACCGCACCAGCAGACGGAGGGACGAGCGGACGGAAGGACGAAGCCGGGATTGCTGAGTGTTATTATTAAAACTTGGCCACTGAGTTGCACCGCTCCACGACTGGTTGCACAACTGACCGGGTGTGGGTGGCAGGTCATATAAATAAAGTTTTCTCCATGAGTCGCATTTACTGTTATGCATAAACTTGATACTTCCAGACGACTACTTGTTTGACTTTTATGCAAGTGTTGGATAAGAATTTAGAGATGGCCACGCGGCTCCTTCCAGCACTTGCCTTCTTTGATAAAAAGTGGAAATGGACTGGTTTTCCTCATTTCAGCATCTGAGCATCTCTCTTCAGCTTAAGTATTCCCATTTTGTTTCATTCTCAAGTTTATTTTTGGTCTACTCGCGAAAGAAGAATCACGAAATGTATTTCAAAGAGAAAGAGTAGAAAGAAAATGGACAAGTGGAAAATTTTCTAATTGACTTTCTCTATGTGTTGAAAAAATGGAATATGATTTGCATTAGAGTATATTTGGTTGCACTCATTAGTCAGGCATAGAACAAAAAATTAATTTAACCGCAATAAAGTTTTTACTTTAGCCCACCAAACAGCAATAAAAAGGATATTAGGGAAAGCAATATTTTTATGACCTGGCTACTAATGCAACACCCGCTGGGGCAGTGGCAGCTGATGTGATAACTATTTTCAGGACCTGAAATGTATGTGGTAGGAAATGTATGAGGAACTGACTTATGTGCAAGTCATTAGCATGTACACGAGTAGCCAGTGAACTGGAGTAGACTTATCGATTTCGGTAGGAAAGGCAATGGCGGTCCCTCCTTGGGCGAAGACATAAGAATGTTTGGGGACTCTGCCGTCATATAATCGTAAGCGTGTAGACCAGAATTCATTATACATCGGATATTGGTAACAAACGCCGCAGGCAGTCGCGTCGTCCCACCTTGGTGGGTCTGGGTTTGGCGTGGAATTGGAATTGGCCTGCCGGGGTAGTTACCGCCCGACGCACGTCTGTCAGGCTGGCTGGCGTCATACTGCCAGGGCGATAGTCGGCCCCGGTGTCTGGCTGCTTCTGGTCATTGCCAAACTTATTTCCTTGTACTTGAACGCAATTATTTCCATTTGGACATGGCAACAGCGGCAGAGCCATTTGTCGGGGCTCTGCAACTTTGATGAGCTCCTGAAAACTGAAATATGGAAAAGTCGTTACCAACCGACCGCCAAGGCCATCGATTACCAATTGATAGCTCGTGTCGTAGAATTTCGAAGCGATAAAGACCACCCCCTATTTGCAGCTGACCCCATAAATATGTGATAAAATGAATCACAGTAGAGCGTTGGCTTGTTCTTGGGGATGTCTGCAATGTATAAAATTAAAGTTTTTTAAAAAAAGAAACACATATCTATCAATCGAAATGAACATGATTGTGCTAGTATTAGAGCTGTGAAAATTGTACGAGTACCTAAAAAATGTGTGTGGAAAATCACCATGAGGAACTATGGCCCCAGATGCTACAGGGTGTTCGAACAGGTCAATACCAACCCCGAGTAATTTCCTCTTGCCTTTGTCACCGACTGTACATTGGGACCCATGCATTGTATTCGATACTCATTCATACGATTAATTTGTTTGGGAATTTGAGCTCCACTGGACAACAGTCAACTGGGTCGCTGTCAATTTGGAATAGTCGATGTTGTCGCTTATTTATGCAATAGCTCTGGGCTTGGCCTAGTCCGGCGGCCGGTTGCCAATGTCCGGTGTGCGGCGTCCCGCGCTCGGTGTCCGGTGTCCGCAGCGAAAGTAACAAACAGCCGACGGAACACTGCGCATCCACAGAATTCTAGCTGAGTCGTCAATGTTAATGACATTGAAATACACACAAAACGCCGGTCCCCCGTTCAAGTCTCTGGCTCTCTGTTTGTTGTTTCTGGCCTTATTTACTGCATTCGTCGTAAGCGTTCGATTAGCTGCGTGCTCGTTAGGATTGCATAAGCCCCGGCCCCGTCTTCATCCCCGCCTATTCATGCCCAGATCCCCATTTATTTAGTTCCGCAATGAAACCCAGTATTGTAAAAGACAATTAAGTCGTTTGCAGATGTGATTCAAAAGAAATAGATGATGTTAGGCCAATTTATTTAATTATGGGAGAGTATAAAATATTTAAAATTTATCTCCATGCCTCTACATAAAATTAAGAAAAATTATAAAATATTAAATTTATTTAATCCATTCCAGGTCAGCTGCTGCTGTTCTATACAATCTTCTATATCATCCTAGCCGCCCTCTTCACCATCTGCATGCAAGGACTCCTGGCCACCATCAGCGATACGGAACCGAAGTGGAAGCTGCACGACTCGCTGATAGGCACCAATCCCGGTCTGGGCTTCCGTCCGTTGAGCGAACAGACGGAGCGCGGATCCGTGATTCAGTTCAACGGCAAAAAGCCGGCCGAGAGCGATTACTGGATCAATCTGATCGATGACTTCCTCCGAGGTAAGCTACCCAGCAATAATCCAGAGGAGTTTGCTTACTCTTGTTGCTTTTTATGCCTTTCAGACTACAACCACACCGAGGGTCGGGATATGAAGCACTGCAACTATGGGCAGACCCACGACCCCAGCGAGGTGTGTGTGTTCAACACGGACCTGTTCGGCGAGTGCTCTAGGGCCAACAGCTACGGCTACAAGGCGAACCAGCCCTGCATATTCCTGAAGCTGAACAAGATCTTCGGCTGGACTCCAGAGGTATACGATGCGCCAGAGAAGAATATGCCCGAAGACCTCCAGAAGGTTATCAACGGAACGGCAGTGGAGGAGGTAATGAGTGCTAAGACTTCTCTTGAGTATGACTATAATAATATGTTTTTGCATCTTCAGCGCAATCAAATCTGGGTGAGCTGCAACGGACACTTGAGCAAGGACAAGGAGCTCTTCCAGAACATTAAGTACTTCCCCAGCCAGGGATTCCCGTCCTACTACTACCCGTACTTGAACCAGCCCGGCTATCTGAGCCCCCTGGTGGCCGTGCAGTTCAATTCGCCTCCCAAGGGCCAAATGCTGGACGTTGAGTGCCGTGCCTGGGCCAAGAACATCATCTACAGCGGCAGCACCCGCGATCGCAAGGGGTCCGTGACCTTCCAGATCATCGTTAACTAAGCCCGAGGGATAGGGCGCAAACTTGTGATCGCAACAACTAGCCATATGCAGGGCGAAGATATGGCAACCGCGTTGGAGACCAACTACCACCTACCTAAATACAAGAAATATATACACACGCATACATAGTTATATATGGATCGATATAGCGACCTTAGGTTTTCAAGTGTATTGTATATATTTATAAGAGGAGAATTACTCGAGCGTCAATTTGAACTCTGAACATGTGGCCCAATAATAAAACAAAAAAATTAAAAAAAAAACAATAATATAAAGTTCAAACCGTACATCCGCAATTGTTGTTATAGCTTCAGGCTTGTCTATTGCTATTAGTTTTTAATATTTATCATATTATTTCACTACGAATCCTTGTAATTGCGATCATTATCCTCTGTCAGTTGTGTATTTAGTTTGTATTTATAAATGTTATAGCACGCCAGCCAATTCTTTGTTTACTCTTAAATGCCTAGCTCGTTTAATTTTAACAGAGTAATTAAATAAACTTCATTGTTAAACCTATGATAATCTCGGATAATATAACATTTTGACCTAAGTCGCGTGTCGATTATGATTATGTTTTTCGAACTGGAAAGTATTCAAGAACCTCTATTTAGTGCAATTCTACAAGCAGTAACAAAGGAATTCCAGCCAAGTTTAAGCGATTAACAAACAACGCAGTTTTTGTTTCTTTTTAAACGCAAATAAAATGAAGTTAAGCGAATTATGCTTTTGTGTTGCAACAAATTAATAAATAAAGAAGATCATAAGTATTTGTGGGGTTTGTTTTTTGGTTTCTCAGATTTGTTTAAGTAGAGATGAAAGAAAATATGGAAATATTAACGCGAAAGTGAATATATTCAAACAATCTTAGACACTGCTATACAAATAGGTTTGTTATACGGAGATGACATATAAATTAAAAATTATATATTTTACGATATTGCAAATTTTGATGTTTTAGATCTTAAATATTTTCGTTAAAGATATGATATTGACTTTGTTATCTAACTTTTCTCCTTGATAAAGGCCTACAATGACGGATATTTTATATAAAATAGAGACTGCATCATTTTAATTATATTTATTTGTTTCTAAATAAGTGTTTCTTGAAAATATCTAAGAAAGAAATTCTTCAATGTTTGTATTTGCACAAATGCATTCCCGTCTTGGTGATACTGATCTAAATCAATGCATACTTTTGATGGTTTTTTGTTTCCTCGGCATAGCAAAGTTCACATCCAGATTTAATACATGCAGTTTTCCAGACATAGCCTTTTTAAACTTGGGGATGACCAATTTCCAATATCTACACTATGACAGAATGTTGTTAATCCCCCAAGTACTGTGTACTATGTAGTTTCAGCTGGTGAAATGACCGACTGAGGAACCTGAAGAGAATATATTTCATTATCAGTTGGGAAATTATGCAGGCCCATTTAATACTCATAACACATATTTATTAGGTGACAAATTTTTATTATTTCAGATGTATTAAACCATAGCGAAATCTCTTACATTACAGACATATGATATATTGCATTTTATTTATCTTCATTGATAACAAGTTGAAACTGCGATATTTTAGCTACTTGCATTGCATAATTTTGGTACGCATAGGTATTTAGGTCTATATAAAGTAATCACAAAATATTATTATCACAATTTATAGATACATGTACATGTCAGTTATTAGATACCCCCAATATCTCTCAGTGATGAAAATTGTGTTCTTGTAGCGGGCTTTGATCCAAAATCTCAAAGATGATTTTCCTTCGAAATTTAAATAAAGCGTATAAATAATTGCAGATATGTCCAATTTGCTTTTTAATTTTAAATTTGTTCAAAAATGATATTCAGCTCTAAATACTAATAAGCTTTCTAATTTGTCCAAATTTTTGAAATATAAAAAAAATATAACCAATAGATACACCAAGTCCTTCAACAATGTTTCTCCATTGGAATCACAGCCAGCTACAAGTATACCAACCAACTTCATAACTATCTTTGCTGTTACAATAGAGTAAAAACTTCAGAGTTCAGATAAAACTTCATTGATTTCCTAATTTTGTTTAGATTAGCTTGAAATTGTCGGCTGACTTTAGACAAAAGTTTAGGTTTATTTGAGACGAAGATTGAAACACGGTTTTGTTAGGTACTTTCACAATTGTTACTGCTGTCAAAGAGGTAAAGAAATGAATGCAATAGGTTATATACGAAATCGGAGCTTACGGATCACCTCAGGCGTGTCGGGCTCCCCACAGTTGCGTCTCGTGATACATACGATAGATATTGTCTCTGATGAGTTTGGCTTTGTCTGAGATTAACAAAAAATCACATTAATTATAGAGGGACAAGTGCAGTTAGCAGTGGATAGTTTGTCCTTACCTTTGGATAGGTTGAGAGCCACCACGTTCTTCTTCAGGAAGTCGAGGCACAGTTCCTGAGACGTCCCAAGAGAGTGCATGTTGCACGTCAAGGCACTGAGATACATTAATATGAAAAATAATAATTAATCCGAGATGTAGTTAAGGCAGAGCTACGCTCTGGTCTCTCCTCTCCTTACCCAAGTTGCCGAAATGCAATGTCCTCTGGCTCCCTGATCGATTGCGCCTGACCCACGCTGGCCTTGCTCTGCTTCCGGCTAGCCTGAACGGAGCCCGCACTTGCCGGCTGGATGGCCTGGTGCGACGAGCTTGAGGACGAGTCGCCGCCGCCCTGCTTGCGCGGTGACTTTGAGGGAGGAGGCGCCTCCACCGCTCCGGCTGCCGCCTGTCGTTGCTGCTGCCTCTGCTGCCGGCGCTGCTGGCGCCTCAGCTGACTCCGGCCACGGTGCTCCCGCTCCGCCTGAAGAGCGTCGTGGAAGATGGCGTTCCAGAAGCGTGGTTGTTGCCAGATCGGCTGCTGCCGCAGCGAGGTGAACAGGTACTCGCGGTAAGGGTCGCAGCCGGGCACCTCCACCTCGTGGTAGAAGAGAAAGCAGAGGTTCATGAGCACGGCTGCCGGGGCGTAGTCCTCGCACTCGCTGCACTCGAACAGGGCCAGGGCGAAGTACTGGGCCAGACCGCCGAAGGTGACCGAGTCGAGCCGCTTGGACTTGTGTCGCTGCTCGGTTAGGAAGCGCGTAAACCACAGCCGGCCGATCTCTAGCCGGAGCAGCACCCCGAACTCGGACTTCAGTTCCAGATCGACGGCTCCCGGCGAACCGCCGAAGAGCATGGCGGTGAAGTGCTTCATAAACTCCTTGACAGGCTCCTCGCCCGCGCGGCAGTCCAGGCTGATGGACGAGGCCCACGACGGCACCGAGTTCTGCGACTCGGAGCGAATGAAGTGCCGCCAGTCGGTGGACTCCATACTCGGGCTGGCCAGCAGTTGGTCCGGCTCGTCCCTGAGGCTGGTCAGCGTGCTACTATTGGAGGTGCGGCTGCGCGGCGGCACTCGCATGGAGTTACTGCCACCAGCCCACTGTTGTCGACCGCCGGTTCCCGCTCCTCCTGCTCCCATAACCTCCGTGGGAGGCTGAACGTCGATATGTGGCGGCGGGGCCTCGACCAGCTCGCCAATCCTCTGCATATCCTTTTGCATGTCCATCTCGCTACGCCGGGCTCCGGCTATGGCTCTGGCCCGCTCGTATCCTCCGGAGTGCCGCGACTCTATCGAATCGGAGCGCGTGGTGCTGCTCACGTCGTGGGAGCGGGCTGCCAGGTTCTCGGGCAGGGACATGGAGCTACTGTCGTCACTGCTGCTGCCGCCGGAACTGCTGGAGGAGGAGCTCGAGCGCTGTGGTCCGCCTAACTTGCTGGCCGCATGCCTGCCGCGTGACGGTTCCAGGCGAGGCCCTGCAAATAAGTTGGGGATGACCTTATTAATCTATTAAGGGTAAGCGATAGGGTTTCTAAGTTACTTACGCGGCGCCAAATTGGGCTGGCGATACCGTCCCGAGATGATCTCTTCGTGAGCACGTCGCGCCTTCACCCGCCGACCCTCGAAGTCAATCTTGGTGTAGTCAATGCTCTCGTCAACTGCATTGGGAATCGGGTGCATTAACCTATTTGTATCACTGCTGTACTAGGAATACTTACACTTGGGCACATCCTCGTCGTCATCGCAGTAGTCTGAGTCGCTGGTGCTGCTGCTCAGCGTCAGCTGCAAGAACAAGTGGTGTAATTTATAGGTTATAAGGAAGTTGAGTCCTGCTTGCCTATAACTAAGGTCAATAAGTATAATCCCAATGATACTAGGCGATTGTTCCTCTTTCTCACTCATTTCGCATGGCGTCTATGTCATTAATTTCCATCAAGGACGAGGCTGCAGAGCTCAGAGCAGATAAAGTCAAGTACAAAGGAAGCAGTGGAGAATGCGCCACCCAATTTCAATTCCAGCCCCGAGCACAACGCAGATTGGGGCCTCAAAGTGAAGGTCAAACGAGTGCAGCGCCTGGCGGAAATGGCAAGAGCAAACAGCACAACAAAGCTATCAAAGTGTCAGTCGCTTTGCAGCATAGACCCGACCCGACCCACACACACACACACAGATCTTCCAGCACAGCCCAGAGCCACCCCCAATCACCTCTTGGCGCGTTCATTACCAAGGCTAACCCAGCTTGGCCCTAGAGGTGTGCGTGAGTCACATCACAGGTCGTGATAAAAGGGGTAGTTCCAGAGAAAAGTTCCACAAACATATCTGAAAAGTTATGGAATATCACAAGCAATTTCTTATCAAATTAATTGCTTGTATGGTTTTTGATTTCAAAATTTTGCCAGAATCAAATTTAAATTGTCCGAACTTAATTATTTATCATAAAATGAATATGCCTTATTGTTGAATGTTTTTTATTATAACCTATACCAAATGTATTGTACGTGAGTCGCGCTGCCTGCCCCAATTTCTCTCACCTTATTTGATATGCCGTTGAGCAGCTCATTGCTGTTGCCCAGCACAGTGAGGAACTTGGACTTGAGGGCCCCGATGCTGGGAGTCCTTTCCATGAAGAGCTTGATCTTGGAGCGCTCCCCGGCAAAGCCAGCCGGCGGTGTGCCCGGCACAGCTCCCGGAGCGGCTGTCTGCGGCTTGGCGTCCACCATGGCAGTGCTCTTTTCTGCCTGTGATGCCGGCGTGATCTAAGCTCTGTGTGGGATTATGGGCCTGTGTCTTTAGACTGACTGCAGTTTTGAGTGGCTTCAGTTGGCGGCTAATGGGTGTGCAACGGCTGATGCTTCAGCAGCGGATTCCAGTATCGATTTTTCATTCGTTTGCATGACATGCACGTCGGGTGAAGGTGAACTTCGCACTCAGCAGCAGCAGCAGCAGCATTTTTGGCGCCTTTCAGGGACAGTGTCTAGTTCCTTATTCTTGGTTTTACCACTAGACCCACGCTTTTCTCACAAATATTCAAGGGATTTTGTATTGTTGAGGTTTATTGCAATTTATGCAACTTCTTTCACTCGAGTTTCACTTTCTGCAACACTTAGCCTTGGGCTTCTTCAAGGCAAGGGATTTACTGCAGGCAAACTTTCCAGGATTCTTTGAAACGTGATTCATAAGCCCTTTAATTAGTATTACGCAAAGTGAGGCCCGGAAAATCGGTAAGACATAAAGGCACTTCTTTAGCGCTTAGTATTTTGCATCTACTCGTCGAGGACCCAGGGGCTTACTACTTTTTCGGCACACACACACCCGCTGGAGTCACGCACACGCCCCTTTTGTACACGCAATGTTGTGGATGCGGGGCTGGAGGTAGGTGATTTCCCTTCGGCTTTCCACGCGCGTCCATTGCCCGAAAGGAACGTTGCACGAGTGCAGCCGGAAAATGCTGGCCGACATGGCCTGAACACCCACTTAACATTTGCCTGGGCTTTTCCGAGCAGCTGTTATCGATTATGTCGTAATTTACACGTCCTCTACGTCGTGGTGTAGTTTTCCTCACAGAAAGCTGAACATCCGCCATCTTTTCTACGCGAGAAGCTCTCCAAAAAGCTCGCCGGTGGCACCGAGAGAGAGCCGGCATCTCGGGTTGTTTACGCTCAGCTGGCGCACAGCTGATCCAGCCGAAGCCATTTCGGTTTGCGTCAATGGGGGGCGGCATCCGCTTCGGTGGTAACAGTAACACCCCGCCAAGGTGGGCCGAGTGCGGTACTCGGAAAATGGGGGCCTGGGACCACAGATGTGCGTGTCTGCAATTATCGAACTTTGACTCTGTCGCAGCCAATTTATTATGCATTGTATTTATTTTTAGACCAACCAGCGGCTCCCGAACGGACCCCTCACGAACCCCAACGGGCGGTCCTTAATTCCATAATTCGCATCATAACGAACCCATCCCGCCCATCTCGGTCCAAATGGCCTTTTGATTTGCACCTCCGAACGGGCAGCAGGTGGCCCGTGGCGATATTTTTATCGTTGTTTGCCATTTGCCCGATCTGGGAGTTATGGATGCCGTTTTTTATTGCCCGAGTATGATACTAGCAAGCAGGATTACCCATGGCTTTTGTTTGGTATAAATCATAATTAAGGCAGGGGTCTGCCCCAATGAAAGATTCAGGGTTTCCTTTGAGGCTGGGCTGCATGAATCATCAATAAAAAATCGAATAATTATATGTATTTTACTTCCGAGAGTTTTATAATATCTGCAGGTTCCCCTGATCTCTGTAAACTTGTGACTATGTGACTTAACAAAACTTAACAAAACTTAACAAAAAGTTTATAATAAAATTTTCATTCAAGAGAGCAGCCAAAATACAGGAAGTCTCTTCACCACATCTAGTGATAAATTATGCACATCTCGCGTACGTTGGCCAAAATGTTTAACAACAAAACGAAAAGGAGGGAGCAGAATTTTCAAAAAAAATAAATGAATGTTAAGCGCGACAGCGTCTCACAGCCAAAATGTTCTATACGCCTCGGAAACGATGTATTTATAAAATAACGCGAAAATACTGAAAATAGATAAGAGAAGACACGCGGCGGAGACTGAAGAAAATGGAGAGGAAAAGCCAGACGAAATGAGAAATAGAGAATTGAGATCTGCGTTGACTTCTTCCTACTCGAGCGACGACCGGGGACCGACGATTGCAGTAAAAATGCTGTTTAGCATCCGATTGAGATTTCAGTTTGCTGGGAGACGATCGCCGAACGAGACCGCAGCAGAACTTTCATGTCGCCCTCTGGCTAGACATTAGAAGTATATATCCCGATATATATATATTCATGTGCTACCAGCTGGCAGTGGCAGTTTTGAGTGCGGCGCGACGCGTCAAGTGAAATCGAATTATGTAAGTGACCTCTGTGTTCGACGAACCCTCTGCGGCTCAATCCCAACTGGCCACAGAGTTCAATGGCAAAACGGAACGCTGCAGACAATTAAATCGATTTAAGTGAAAAGTGTGCTAAATATAAAGTGGCTAATTTTAAACACAGAAAACGCTCCATGGGAAAGTTCAAGGCATTGCGCACAGTTTCAACAATCAATAAAAATCCAATCGAAGTATACAAACATGCGAATTTTGAATATTTTTTGGATGTTAATTCGCCGAGTTTCAATAATGAAAAATTGTGCATAAAATAAACGCAAATATAGGCAAGCCAAAGAAACGTTTAAAAATAGTTCCCAACGTTCTCCCATAAAAATAAAAACTTTTCTCGGGCGGTGTGAGTGCGTGTGTGATCCGCTCGCTTCGGTGGCTGCCTCCCAGGGCAGCTGTCGCTCGAAGACGCCGGGCATACGGCGAAGGCGGATTCGAATGAGGTGGGATAGGCTGGGACGGGCCGATGCTCTTGCTCATCCGGCCACTGCAGGCGGCTTTCATAAATATTGCTGCGCAGTGCGACACATTTTCAGCGAACGCAGCTATGGACAAGCTGCGGAAGGTTTCTAAAATAGTGCGCGAGGCAATGGGAGTGCAGCCCAAAGTGAACACACTGCGTATACGCGATGTGCGCTGGTAAATAATAAGGCTTTCGTTCGAACTGCGTTGGGTAAGGCCTCCGCGCTACATATTTGTGTAGCAGTTTAATGGAGCGCCATGCACATAATTTGTGCATAAAACATTTGTGTGTTGTCTGAACAAATTTTTAACAGCATTCTCATGTTCTTAGTATTTGAATACTCGTAATATAGGTCATGTTGGTATTTATTGTGAGTTGAATGAACACGATTCCTTAACTTCTTGGTTAGTTAAGAAATATACAACTTTAAAACAGAATTAATAATTACTTTAAATGGGAAATACCAATATTATTATATTGGTTTACCTTTTACTTAAATGTAAATGTAAACTTCGGTAGCCGAAGTTTAGATACACCTTGCAGTTATATCAAAAACATGGTTATTACATTTTATATGTTGTTTTATATGTTGACAACAAATTTTCAGTAGCGATTTTGTATCTGGTCCCTATGGCCAATTTTTAAAAATGGCCATATGGTGGAGTTAATGGTAATATGCTGAAGAAAAAAAAAGTTTTTTTTACTTGATTTGGTGGTCTGGTCAGACGTTCTGAAATATCAACTAGCTGCAATACATAATATTAAAATTATCCAAAATGAAGAGACTATCGTATATAACTTTTACTGTAAACTACTGACTTTCTAATTTAAGCTCAATAAATTCGGAAATAAATCAAAACTTTGGTTGAATTTATTCAATAGTAGACCATAAAATATATAAATATATATAACTTTTGCAACCTGCATTTTAGAATCTGCATTTAAGAATCTCATATCTCATATCTCATACTCTATTTAGAAAAACTACAAAAAGTAGTATAAGTCTTTTAGTACTAGAATATTTAAAATAAAAGACTATCACTTATATAGAGAACCACCTGCGTTAATAGAAGCTTAGGTAGAAACGAAACGTTCTCTCATTTCTCTCTCAGCAATTTTTTCTTATATTTCATTTGCTTACGTTTTCTCGATCCAATTATTATTATTTCTTTATTAGCTTTGCTTTTATTTTCGAAAAGTTTACAACACAAAAATATTAAAATAGAATTCTCTTCTCTTTAATTCGAAAACTTTGTTCTCTGTTTATCTCTTTCTCATTTCACTCTCTTTCCCATTTTCTCTGCCATTATTCCCCTGGTTGCGCAGCCACTTAGCCACGTTGACAGCCAACTGAGTCACTAAACAGCACTTCCCTCTTTCGCATTTTTCATAAATAAACAAGCCCGCTGATTGTATGCCAAAAAAATATTTTGTATTAGTTCTATGCACAGAGAGATCTGTATTTTAGCCTAATTTTAGCGGGTTTATTCGCGATCTAACTCTGGCTGCGTTTGGTTTTGTGCACAGCCTCCCCGAAATTGCATTTGGCGAGCACCTTCCTTCTGGGACTTCCTTGCCTTCGGTATTTGGGTGAGCCGGCTAAAAATATTCATATTTATGCATTTCATTTTTTGACAGCTTAATTGCGTTTGAAGTTGTTTGAATCGTAGAAAAAATTCTGAAATGGGACAAAGCTTACATATTTTAAGTGACCCTGTATATATGATTGTATATATATTATATTCCTCCCATTTCAGATCAAATAAGAAGCCAATCAAGCTAAACGAGACATCAACGAGCCTTCAGCTTCCCGAGGAGCACAACGACAAGAGATGACGACACCACAGTTGCTCAATAGGAATGTCCGGACTATGCCCTCCTGGGTGGTAAGCATCTTTCCCCTTAAATATGGACTGGCATCAATTGTCCTTCTCTGTAGACCGAGGCAAATGACCGCATCGGACCAAAGCCGCCGCCCACGCCGCCCAACGGAGTGGGTGGCGGTTTGCCCAAGGCCCCCGCCCTGCCGCCTAAGGCGAAGAGCACCCCTGAGCCAGACTACGAGGTCATAGAGTTCTCCAATCAGCAGCAGTACTCCAACGAACCCCTGAAGACCACAGTGATCCGGACCAAGACGCCAGGTGAATAGAAGATAAAGATGAAGGCATTAAATGAATAAAAACCAAGATTTCTGTATTTATTTTGATTTCATTTTAATGTCGCCCTCAGACAACAAATTGAAGTGTACGCTATGCGGCTCCCAGAATCCCTGGGTGACTTGCTCCGAGTGCGCCGGCCAGATCTTTTGCGCCTCCTGCGACGACATGTTCCACAAGCATCCCAAGCGCAAGCAACACATGCGAAAGGTGGGTTCCTTCTTCCGGGAGTAGGCAGCAGTCCAGAACTAACTAACTCTATTCATTCCTGCAGGCCGTGGAGCAAGGCACGCCACCCATTCCCCCGAAGATTTCAGCTGGCGGTGGGGCACCGCCTCCGGTGGCGCCACCGCGTCGCAGCAAACGCGGACTGCTGACGCCCTTCCTGGGCCGCAAGGATCAGGTACGCCACTGCACGATCTCCTAGACCCGTAAGCCAGCCCGCGAGGGGCTACTCGTAGTACCATGTTTGTAATCATCAATTTGAATGCTTCAATAAAACCGTCCTTAAAACCACAACGCACGCCCCAAAGTCGAACCGAAAAACCGAACATTTTAATTTGAATTTGA
>VNJV01007422.1:0-101758 GCA_008042635.1 Drosophila nikananu
AAGAAGAAAAAACCAAACCAGACTGAAATCGGTTGAGTTTAGCCCAAGTTATGATCAAAAAACCCTTCGAGGTGTTCGCGATTTTTAGCCATTTTTTTCCTAAAAAATTTAAGGGGTTACATCGTCAAAATTGTAAAAAATTGCCAAAAAATTAGAAATCGAGTTTTGAATGCAGAAAAGTTCTCCTATAAAATCTAAGAAGAAAAAACCAAACCAGACTGAAATCGGTTGAGTTTAGCCCAAGTTATGATCAAAAAACCCTTCGAGGTGTTCGCGATTTTTAGCCATTTTTTTCCTAAAAAATTTAAGGGGTTACATCGTCAAAATTGTAAAAAATTGGCAAAAAATTAGAAATCGAGTTTTGAATGCAGAAAAGTTCTCCTATAAAATCTAAGAAGAAAAAACCAAACCAGATTGAAATCGGTTGAGTTTAGCCCAAGTTATGATCAAAAAACCCTTCAAGGTGTTCGCGATTTTTAGCCATTTCATTTTCTAAAAAATTTAAGGGGTTACATCGTCAAAATTGTAAAAAATTGGCAAAAAATTAGAAATCGAGTTTTGAATGGAGAAAAGTTCTCCTATAAAATCTAAGAAGAAAAAACCAAACCAGACTGAAATCGGTTGAGTTTAGCCCAAGTTATGATCAAAAAACCCTTCGAGGTGTTCGCGATTTTTAGCCATTTTTTTCCTAAAAAATTTAAGGGGTTACATCGTCAAAATTGTAAAAAATTGGCAAAAAATTAGAAATCGAGTTTTGAATGCAGAAAAGTTCTCCTATAAAATCTAAGAAGAAAAAACCAAACCAGACTGAAATCGGTTGAGTTTAGCCCAAGTTATGATCAAAAAACCCTTCGAGGTGTTCGCGATTTTTAGCCATTTTTTTCCTAAAAAATTTAAGGGGTTACATCGTCAAAATTGTAAAAAATTGGCAAAAAATTAGAAATCGAGTTTTGAATGCAGAAAAGTTCTCCTATAAAATCTAAGAAGAAAAAACCAAACCATACTGAAATCGGTTGAGTTTAGCCCAAGTTATGATAAAAACCATTTAAGGTGTTCCGGATTTTTAAGCCTAGTCTAGAAAAAATAGCTACAAAATTCGGATGTATCGTTGAAAAATACTGAAACTTATCGACTGTTCCTTCGGTATCTTGCCTATTCTATGAAACAGAATGCGGTCTTACTGAAAACAACTTTTAAACCGCGCCGGCGATTTGTTGCATTTATTATCAAAAAATTTGGAATCTTAAGAAACTAACAAGCGATGCGAGTGCTAACCGAGCCCAATCACACCATATCGATGCCCGAGGGGATCCTTTGCTACGAACTGTGTGGCAACGAGTTCGCCTACAACCTGTTGGCGGTGGCACTGCAAGACCGCCTGCGCCTGCTCCTCGTTGGACTGCCGGTAAGGGCTGGGATAAAGAGGGAGCTTGATTAATTCATGCATAATGGCTAATGTTGGCAAACAGGAGGAGACCGGCGAGTTTGGCTACACACATCTACTGGATCTGGAGCTGGACAAAGATAAAGATGATATCGTTGATGATCGGCAGTGTGTCAGTGCTCTCGCTTTTACACCGGACACATCGCTCAACTGCACGCCCAAAAATGTGACTCTGTGCGCCGCCCGCGTCGATCTTCTGGATATATTCCGCACCGATCTCGGTCAGTTCAGTACCGTGCATAAGCTGCGCGGCCACAAAGACTACATTAACGATATCGCCTGGGTATGTGAGGGCAACATACTGGCCTCTGTCAGCGATGACTTCACCTGCCGCTTCTGGAACACGGCCGACGAGCAGAACTTTCTCACCTTCCGCCTGACATCAGCCGGAATGTCAGTCAAGGCCCATCCTGATGATCCCAACAAGGTGCTTGTGGCGGAGAAGAAAGGTTAGGCTATACCCAATTCCTCGTTTCGTATAAATCCATAAACATGCCAACTCTCTCTGCAGGCATCATCCGTCTCTACAATGTGAATAGCAAGCAGGCCGTCATCTCTGTGCAGTCGCCCAAATTCCCGCTCATGTCCGCCGATTGGGCACTTAGCAATCGGTATTTTATTACTGCCCTGGCTGGTGGCGATGTGGTTACCTGGGACCTCAACAGACCTGTTGTGCCCGCTGATGTTAAGCAAGTGCATGAGGACGGCGGACGGTCGGTCCGCTTTGCCCCAGGAAGCTCGGAAATGGTCCTCGCCAGCATTGGACGACCCGATGTGACGCTCAAGGTATTTGCGGCCAAATCAACGATGCCATTAATTGAGGCCACCCTGAAGACGTTCGGTGGAATGGCATGGCACCAGAGATTGCCTTACATCAGTGCCGTCTCTGACCGTGATTTGCATTTCTGGAAAGTGCAAATGAAGTAAAGGTAATGCTTGAAGTCCCTTAGAAACAATAAAGTGAAATAGTTTTTTTAATTACAATTTATTGTTAAAAAACACCCCGTCTCTAGTCCTTAGATCCCGTCGCTTTTTTAATTCCCTCAGAGGCCAGTTCGATGCCCAGTTGGATGACAATCGTTTTTAGTAATTTTGAAAGCCAACCACCTTGAGGCGGCACACCATCCACCAAAGGTTGTTGTGCCTTTTCCTCATTGTATTGTCTGATTATGGTATTAGCTTTGGATCGTTGTTCGGGTGTCAACTGGATCTGATCGGCGTACTTTTCCAGAAATTTCAGCATGAAATACACGTTGCTGTCCCCAACGGAATTAGGAGTAGCATTTTTGTAAACCCCAATCACGCGGTCTTTATCAGATTCAAAGCCTCGTTGGGCACTGGCTGACCACGCGAGGCTTCCGATGATGACCACCAGGCAGCTGGGGAGAAATTATCAAGTCATTGAGCTAAAAACATTAAATTATAATGTAAAATTTGAGGCTTACCTTAAGTAGATTGTTGAATTCATCTTCTCAGTTCTCGATCGAAACGAATGATTGCTTCAATGAGGGCTGCCTTTTTATAGGAGCTCTGAGATGGGACAGGGGCCATTGGGTCCACGCTTATCAACTGACTTTGATTACTTTCCTTCTCTTAATTTCCAAGAATTGATAATTGCTGTGATTAAACAATATAAATACAAATATTGGAACAAACAGATGTATGTTTATATGATTTCATTGGAAATCTCTGTATATCTTAGATAATATGTTTTTAGCACTAGGAAACGAGGTGACAAGGTCTCCCATAGAGTTCAAGATTTTGGAAGATAAAACGGTCAAGGATTAATTTCAGCTGCTCGCTGGCTTAAGTATCCAGTTCAGTTTTTTAAACTTCCCGCGGAGACTTAAAGTTGAAATAATATTTAATACGACCGCCAACTACTTGTTTCCTAGCATACTTACGGGCTAAGGCAAAAAATAATATCGAATTAATGCTTTTAAAAATTGGCCAATAACGTTGCACAGAAATTCCCAAAACTGTTATAAACACATTTTCTATAAAAAGAAAAGTTTTTTTATGTTTCGGCTTTAAAGAAACCATCGAATCATTAATTTTATTATTCCAATCAATCAAGATTTTTATAAATAACAACATTTAGGAATATATAAGTAGAAAAGAAGTAGGTTAAGAAAATACACTATACAACACAATATGTTAAGAATTAAGAAATTATTTTCCGAATATCCAACGACTATTAAGTAACAATTCATAGACCAAGCGGTGCTCTAAAAATATTTTAGTTCGATATTTTAAAATTTTAAATGTGTGCCTACAATTTATTAGTACAATGAGTGTCACCACCGGCGACTATCGATAGCCTCGCTCTGCGCAGTGTGACCGAAAATTGCATATCGGTAAAACGCCGTCCCCGTTACCGCTGCAGTCTAGTTGGCAGCGCCTCCTTGAAACTGGTCACATTTGTGAATTCGGATTGGAAAAGAGCGGAGGTGTCGAGATTTGCGTCGGTTAAAGAATTCGCCTCTGATTTTCTGTGCACTGCAAACCGGAACTCGAGCGAAACTGAACAAGTCCTGCTGCGTTGCCGTTTGTGCAATGCAAATGCGATAAAGCGCCGATCGCTGTGCGTGAGAGTACGTAAAGAGCTGTGGAAAATAAATAGCAAGTCCTGCGCGAAACGGGGAAAAGAGCGAGTGGCAGATTTTTTCTGTCTACCTACACAAACACACACATATATATGTACATGCACATACACCGAGTGGAGCTGTGTGCATTTTTATGTGTGTGTGTGTGTGTGCGGGAGCGCCGCAAAATAAAAACGGTTAAATCAAATCAATTGTGCCGTGTGTGACGAAAAAGAAGCAACGCTGAAGTTGAAAATGTTTGAATGCGAAAAAGATTTTAAATAGTGCTGGAAAATAAAAAAAAGAGCCGCGCCCCGTTTGCTAAACGCCAACACACACAGATACAATTCCAAACATACACGCACACACACTTAGTCACACCAGCGCTACACGGAAAGAGAGAAGAAGAAGAGCCGAGGAGAAACAGAGGCTAAAAAGAGAAAAGTTGAAAGGCAGCAGCAGCAACAAATAGTTTGTTAATTGCACGGTTTTTTTTGTTGCTGTATTTATTTAACGCGACAACTAAAGTAAATAATAATATTAAAATTATAAATTAAAGTTATAAAAGCCCCCCACTCTTTCTCTTCTCTGTGTGTGTGTGTTTTGTGTTTTTTGTGCTCGTGCTCCTTTCGCCGTTTTCATTTGCATTTCTCTCCGTTTTCGCGAAGAGCAACAAGCAGCAGCAAAGCAATTCTCCAGATCCAGAAGACAACACAACACACGAAATAGCAAATCAAAATGGCGCACCAGCAGCAACAACAACTGGCTCCATCGGTCAACTGTTCACTGGACGATATCGATCTGACGGCCCTCAAGGTGAGAATTTACTATTTTATCTCTCTCCAAGGGGGAGAATCTGATCCGTGAATAACCCCCCCATTCTCCATTTTACACTCTCCATTCCCCATTCTGTGTTCGGTGTGTGCCCATTAGCACGCCTCGTCCAATTAACGGGAAAGTGACCCGTAGGTGTGGCATCACTTGCCGTCCAATTTCCGTAAATAATGCGATCTAATTTGGGGGCCATTAAAAATCATAAAATTGTGCCTTTAATCCTCAAACAGAATTTTTTCAAAAACAGAAATTAAGCGTTTTCGATTTAATTTTTTATAAACTGAGAACAAAAATTATTTTAAAATTGACTTTACTTAAGTTTATTACTTATAAGTTGCATAAAATTAATTTATTTACTTCTCGAACAATTAATGTTTTATAATACTTACAGTATTTATTTTATGATTACATTTTATGAATAATCTCACAGTGCTTCAGTGACAGAAACACCGAAAAAGATATTGGAATTAAATATAATAAAGTACTCCAAAATATGTTTTTGTAATTGCTTAATTTTCTCATTAAAAATATTTCATATCATATCAAATATCATTTTTGTCCACTTTTGTTAGGTTTAATAAAAGCGATTAAGACGTTTATTTTAAACTACATTTTTAAAGACTAGTTTTCGAAATCATCCTTTTTAAGAGTTAAGTTAAATTGTAATTTTTTTTGTAACCCAATTTAATATTTGATTTGTAAGTTTTCGACTGAATTTCAATGTGGGTTATTTACTAAAAAGTTCAAGAATGACGATTCATAAAAAACCTTTGCGATAGCCCAGAAAATCTTATACAACCCCCCGATACCATTGGCAGTAGGCAGTCGAACCCTTGAAGGCTTTTTCCCCCACATTTATGCAAATTTGTTTAAAAGTACAATGAAGCGAAAATTCCCTGTGTGTGTTCGGCCTTTTTCGCACTTTACCATGGCAACCTATAGGAACCTTTAAATAAAATGATTTTTGCTCCATTATTTACCGCCCCCGCAGCAGCAATCACAATAATAATCGAGTTGATAAATGCATATTGGCATTTCGATTTCATTGCCCTGATGGAATATCAGCCGAAACCACCCACAAATTGTCACCCACCCTGTTTTTATTCTTCTATACTCGTAACAGTATAAGGGTATATTTTGGCCATTTTTTAGGCTTACAGCCTTGAGTCCGTTGTGATTTAAAAGATTTTGGTAACTTCTATAGAATATAATCAATATTTAACATTACTCAGTTTGACGTCGCCGTTGTTAAAATTTTGTTAACCTTAAAATTATACTTAATTTGTATGTTAGTTGTATGTTATAATGAACATCAATGAAATTAAAATAGAGTTATTGATATATTTTCCTTATAGGTAAATATATTTTCTTACACCTTGACCTATTGATTACAATTGCCCTCTTTTACAAAGAAATTTGAATTAATTATATCAATAATTTTATAAGACCCCATGTTAAAGCATTTTATACGCAATTTTTCAAAGCAGAACTGCAAATATCAAGGTATTTCATAGTCGTGGCACTCTGATATACCATTCTGTTTTATTTTTTGGGGGAGAGTGGTTGGTGCGCAACTTTTGGCCGGCCGGTGTCTCATCTTCTCTATTTTTTTTTGTTTCTTTGCCTTGCGATTCGTTTCGTTTTGGTTTCTCAATGAATTTGTTGAGTCGCCCCCCTGGTTTTCTCAGCCTCTTCTCTGGTAATCCCCCCCTTTTGGGCGCACGCACTTGCTAACTTGTGCCGCATGCGTTTGTTGCCTTTCTCTTTCACCAAACACTCACCACTCTCACCATTTTCGACTCGAGCTCGAAACTCCCAACTCGGTGGAACTCACCACGTTGGGCGCCTGCTCTTTTGCGCACCCACCGAAAGTGAACTAGTGTGTGTGTGTCCGTTTGTTGACTCTGCCGGAAAGTGGGTGGTGCTGGGCGGGGGGGAGGTGCTTGGGTCGTCGCCTCGCTGATGTATAAATATATATCTGTGTGGGTGTGTGTAGGCCACAGCTGTGGTCAATCCAATAGCCTTAATTGGGGGTCTTAAAAAGGGTTGTCATATAAGGAAATTTATAAGGAAAAAGTATGTAAAGTTATCATTTAATGTATCCTTTACTTATATTCTAAGGAACCTAAATTAAAAACTCGAATCTCCATAGATTTCCGGAAGACCAAACAAATAATCAATATTAAAAGTACGATTTTGAAACGTAAAATAATAAATGAGGAAAAATGATTAGGATTTAAAAAATATCAAAATTAAAAGAATCGCTTCAAACATTTATTGATGTCTTCCATTTTTAAGCTTAAAGAAATAGTTTACTGTAAGAAATTTTTTGTTTTGTTTTATGTGTAAGCTTGAACTTTAACTGACATCCTAGACCCTCGCCCGAGTGCTATTATTTTGACCCCAACTGTTAAATCCGAGTATGTCTGTGCTTATATGAAAAATTGTTCATAGTCGATGCAAAGAGGAGACGAAAACGAGACAAGAATGAAGAATGAAAATTGTTTAGTTTACTTTATTAAAAGGCAGCAGGCAGAGGCAAGCACAACATGCGTGCACAAAGCAAGGCGTGTGTGTGTGTGTTGCAGCAGACAGCTTCAAGATGATGATAATGATGATAACAATGGGAATCATGATGATTCCTCGTCGACTGCCAAGGAAAACGAGAATCCAGAGCGAAACCTGTAAAATTGCAAGAGAATTGTGTGGTGTTGTCTTGTTTGAAGTGTTGTTTTTATTATTGTTTCTGTCTGTTTGGCCTTCTCTTTAAAAACAAAAAAAAGGGGGGCGTAGGCACGAAGCCCCCCCTGTCGCCTGCATGTCTGCCATGTTTTGTGACCTGTCTGTGCGTGGCTTTTAAAGGTCATTAAACACAATGAACCAGAGAGCTGAGAAAGGGGGGAGAGCGCGAGGTTGAAATATGTCCCGAAATAGAAAACGAGTGAAAAGGTCAGAGTCCTTAAAGCTTACCGTGCTCTTTATTATTTTCTCCTCCATTCCGTTAACTTCTGGCTTTATTATTACTCCTCCATTTCTTTGTGGCGATAAGATTACCGTAAGAACTGCATTCATCAAGCAAATGAATTTAATTAATTATTCCTTTATTTTTTTTAATGGTTGTTCCCCTTTATTTGTATTGGTAGTGCAGTTCTTTTATTCTTTCCTCTGATAAGCACTCAAACATCTCCGTTCGTTTTATTTATTTCAGTGCTTGATTTTTACACTGAAAAAATAGTCATAATTATCGGATAAGGTTCTTTGCCACAACCTACTTGGAAAAAAGAAGAAAATTTCATAATTTGTTCATGCAAAAAACTTAATATGTATATCAAGAAACACTTATTCTTTATGTCAATTGTTTTGTATTCAATCTTTATTTTCCGTGTATTTGTTTATTTTAATCAACATTTATTGCATTTCGTTAGCTGCGATAAAACGTGTTCGCCCACATTTGTTCGGTCGGTTTCCATGTGTCCGCCGCTGTGCTGCAATTTGCCGAAGGAAACAGAAAACAACGCTAAAGAGTGGAAAAATATCCACACATGTTTGAGTTTTAGTGTTTTTGTGGGTTAAATCAACATTGGCCCCGGGAAAATACTTTTTATAGTTCGGATTCGGGAAGAGGCATCATCATCTCTCCGAGTGTCTGTTTATAGAGGCGAATTTCCCCAGAGCATTGGGAAATGCTTGGCACTACCTATACTCTCCGCTATTCCAGGCGGGGCAACGGGACTGTTGTTGTTGAAATCGCTTTTTGGAAAATTATCAGCTCTAATCACAGTTTGGTTCATTTGCTGCTGATACCTGAAATGTAGGTAAATGGGTTTTGTGACGTCAGCGTGGTGTGCATTCCTAATTGAATTGGCCCCAACGGCCGACAGCCCACACAAATTAACCCAGCGAAGAGATATGCTTTGGGCTCACTGAGGAAAATACATTTTAGGACATGAAGTTTACGACATAAAAGATTTTTAAAGTTGCCTGTAGAGGTTTACAACAAACAATCTTGTGTACCTTTCAGAGTCATTTAATGTCTTATTTACACACTTTTTTAAACGTTTAATGTCTCAAATTAACAAAAAATATATTTGTAAAGAATATCAGTATTTTAGAAACCAATTTTAGGTGCATTTTAATCTTCATAGATCCCACTTCTAAAAGTGAATTTTAATGTTATTTCTTTGCTTTTAATATAAATTTCCATATATTATATCAATATAAAACGGTTTGTAAATTAACTTTAAAAATTTCCTAATTATAAACAGCGTTCTACAACTTCTGTAATGATTTAAAATCTTCCGAGATCTCAAAGGAACATCTAAATTGTAATTTTGACATTCTTTATTGGTATCTAAACAAGTTTTTCATATAATTTCCTCTATAAAACTGGTAGTAAAACAGTTTAATTCGTTTCCGCATCATAAACAGTTGATCAATTAATTTTACTATATTTTTTTTTTCGTTGTGGAACCTGCACTGCATCTGCATAAGCCAGCACTCCACTGAAATGCATGGGCGTCCTAATATGCAGTCAGTCCTGTTTTTAGTAGCCACTCTCCTGCTCTTTGCATTTTTATTTTTTTGCTGCTAACTGGGCCAAGCCTTTCGGCTGGAGACAGAGAGAGAGAGAGAGAGAAAGACGGGGGTTCTGTTCTTTTGGACTAACAAACAAACAAACAAAAACAAAGCAAATCAACAACAAAAATTCCAGTTTGCCAGGCCAAGCAAACTGTAATAATGAAGCAACTAACCAAGCAGATGGACGGTGACAAACATTGGCCCAAAGATTGACATATACTCGTATGTAGCCTTGAAAGTAGAGGAAATCTTATAGAGTTGGGATAAGATTTTGTATTATTATTAAAGCACAGACTTGTTTAATTTGTTTCAAATTGATATTCTGCTGCTACCCAAGACAGGCTCCACTGTACTCGCGTTGGTCTGCAACTCGCTCTTTCGGCCTCCAACGGGCTGTGTTTAGTTTTTAGTTTTTTTAGTCGTACCCGTTTGGACAAATACGAAAGACAAACAAAAGGCAATCGCATGGAGAAAACAGAGGGAGCACGGGACAGGGAAGGAGATGTGGGACTCCAAGGTGGGAGGGGGGTACACATGTGGCGGCAGCTGGACAGTTTTTCCAAAGCAAGCAGGAATGAGCAGCAGCAGCAGCAGCAACTACAAAGGCAGCCTGTTTTGCCTGCTAAGCAGTAACTGCTGCGGCTAACTGATAACTGTAAGAAAATCTACACAGCGAGAAAAAAAATAACAAACAAACTTGGATAATTTGTATTTATTTATTTTTTAATATTTTAAAATTTAATTAAATTGTTTCTGAGCCCAGTAAAAATAGATATAAATAAAGCTAACAAGAGCAACTCCCCACTTTAAAGTTTATATATTTGTTATGGATTTTTAAGCCGCTTTTGTAGTACTCCTATCTTATAAAAATGAGTATAAAAAGTTAAGCTTATATTTTCTCTGAGTGTACGATCGCTGACCGTCGTCTAGAATTTTTTCTAACGGCTACCTGCCCCGCGGTTCGTTCGCTCCCCTTTCTTCCCCGCCAGCCCTCCTTCCCGTTCCTCTCTCTGCTCATTTGGCTTGGTTTTGTTTTTGTTTTGCTTAACATGTCAACGTTAATGAGTCATGGAGCTGGAGCGGAGTCCAGCAGCAGATACTTTTCTCCCGTCATTTCCTCCCTTTCCCTCTCCCTCTATTTCCCAGTTCTCCGTCTTCAGTGAGTTCATTTTTCGTGAATTTTTAATTGATTTTTACAACGTGAAGTAATCAGCCATAAATAGCAGTAATTGCCGCCACAATCCCGCACTCCTCCTCCCCCCAGCATGTTCTCTTTGTATGTTCCCAGTTCCCTGTGTTCTCCTCTCTGGCTTCTCCCTTTCCCCTTATCGCTGCTGTATGCCCTTTGCATGTGTTTGACACACTTTTTGGGGTTTTGGGAGTTGGGGGGGAAAGAACAAGGGAGAGATAGAGTGAGAAAGAGAATGGTGGGTTGCAGGCATAAATCTACCTAAAGCGGCTTCCATAGTTCTTCAGTTTTCCACCATCATCCCCAACCCCATTTCTTCTATATATTTTCCCCTATTTGTTTATTTGCCCTGCACTTTTTCGTATTTTTTTATTTTCCTTTTTTTTTTGGCTCTGTTGAGGCTTTGTCTTTTGGTCTTTAATTCCTTTGGTGTTGCCCTGGAAAAATGATGAGGAAAATCTCTTTGGGGGTGGGAGGTTGGAAAAGTCTGCGGTCTTGCGTTTTGATGGGGATTACAGCTTAATAAAGATGACAGTACCATAAATCAATCTAGTTCTGTCTATTCTCCTTAGACATCGATTATATGCGGATATACAAGTGTGTGGGGGATTATCCAAAACTTGTATGACTTCAAACCAACCTCCTTTCCAGTTGCTCAACTTTACTTGTTGTGGAACTTAGAGCAAACTGAATTTGGAGCAAACTAACTGCACTTTAGTAACTTCTCTTCTTTGGTATTTGTTGAGGAACATACGAAATGAATTATACACTGAAAGAATATGTGCTTACCAACCCTTATGGAAAGTTCTTATAGAAAAAACTTCAAAAAAATCCTAAATCAAGTATTAAAGCATAAATAAAATAAATAAAACAATATATCAATTAATTTAATTGAATTCCAACACAATATGACATACCAAAGGCTGAGAATAATTAAACCAATCTTAAATAATTAATGAGGAATCAATTTTGTATTGCGTGACTGGAGTTCCTTTAATCAAGTATAAATATTTGTTGTCCTAGGATAGTAAGAAAATAATGAAAATAGTTTTTTGAACCAAAACCTAGATTATTTAATCGATATTTATTTTTTGTCAGTACTTCTTGGCGCTGTCCCTGCCCATCCAAAAAGAAGGGAAATCCCTTAATTGTTGTTCCCTTGAAGCGTCAATCGAGGCTGTCAAAAAAGTCAGTTACCTGTTGAAATGCCGGGCGATGTTGTTGTTATTTTAATTGGCATTTGCCTTAGCTTACCTGTCGTTCTGGTCGTCGTCTTTGTAATCCCAAATCCCCCGAACCTGTGCTCCAATAAAAATAGAAAGCATTGTGTGTGTGTGTGGTGTGCTCTCTGGCTGCTACCTCCTCCTTTTCCCAGGGTTTTCACGCCCCGTGTCACGGGTTGCGTGTCAATGAACTCGCATGCAATTTGTATGGCTTTTTGGGATGGGTTGTTGGGGGGAATGGGAAACGGAGTCGAAATCGGGAATCCGATTTGGAATTTCAAAATCGAGGATTTTTATTTTTAAAGCGGTGCCTCGGCGTCTTGTCTCTCTTTATTTGTATTGTTATGCCTTAATAATTTGTTTACAAACAACAAAAACAAGGGAACGAACGAACTCGGGCTTGTTCGTGTTTAAAGGTTGTTTAAGTGGCACACCAGAACCAGCAAAGAGGGATTCAAGGGGTTCTCGAGTATGTTCTTTGTTTGTTTTTGGCAGCTGGCAAAAACAAAACCAAAATACCCTAAAACTCTCAAATAAAGGATTTTATTTGGGCGTTTCCCGGCATTGATTTTCCCAAGCACAGTTTCATGTACGTTCTCTAACCAATTTTCTTGTCCCTTTCCAGGATCCAGCTGGCATCTTTGAACTCATCGAAGTTGTAGGCAATGGCACCTACGGCCAGGTCTACAAGGTAAGCGCCTATGTTTATGTTTACTATACATACATATACATATATATCTATCTCGCCGGGATTTTCGTGGCTATTTTTAAGGCCATCGCATCCCATATACAACACATTGGTGTTGAAGTCTTTACGGCTTTCTTTTCATAAGCAAATTTTCGCATATTCGCCAGTGCGAGGGAAGAGCAATGATCTCAGATGTTTTCTTCTGAGAGTCACTTAGTCTCTTTATAATTAGCAATCGTTAGAGTTTATGCTTGACTGCGTTTCGCGTTAGTTTTTTCTTTGTATACACTTACGTTGGATATTTACAAATTTGATCTTAAGTTTGTAGCTTGTACGTCTTTGAGATTGGGATTATTGATAAAATTATATTCATTTTTAGAAAACAAACTTGGGACCTTAATATCTTGAAGACACTTACTACTAAAACTTTAAAGGTTTTAAAGATAATTCCTTTCAATTTGGGATGTGGTTTTAAAATACAATTTTATAAGGAAATATTAGAAAAGTAATTTATTTAGGCTACATTTTCATAAAATCCTTTTTCTGAAAATCGAATTTAAAGGGTATAAACCAATCCAAAACTAGCTTATTTCCTTTGAGTATCTCAATGTTTTGTTAATTTGCGGATGTATAAAATGTATATGAGTATCTGTGTACGTGTGTGACGCCCAAAAAGACTGGCGGTCTCCCGTTCTGGTCGCTTTAATTAGTTTAGTGTCCGCTATGTTGTCTAATAACTTGCAGCGAACATAGCACAACAACAACTACTACAAACTAAACACACAAAAATGCCGGCAACACGAAGACCGCGACTTCTTCTCACACATTAACACATTTTTCTGGCTTTTTGCCTGTTGGGGTACTAAAGCAACAACAACAACAAACACGACACCAGGAATCATCATCATCATCATCATAATAATAATCACAGAGCAAAGATTTGAAATGCTTGTGGCCTCTCTCCTGCTTTCGGGGAAAACAATGCCTTGACTTTGTGCTTGCATTTAAATTATAAGTTTAAGAGATACAACTATGCGGCGGCAGTACAAAAATAGACATTGCTTTTGTAAATTACCGTTAGCCGTTGGAAAAACTCTGAAGAGAAAAACTGGGAAGCCAAAGCCAAAAGATTGAGGAAAAACTAAGGAAACTGAAAAGTGTGGCATGCGCCGCTTGGGAGGCCAGTCGGTAGATGTTGCATGTTGCTGTATTGCTGTGTTGCAGTTGCACTTTGTGGGGGTCGCCAGCGGCAATGGCAGCTCGGTGATGAATGCAACCAAATTGAGTTGCAGCCGCCGCCGTCGCCTCAAGTTGTTGTTTATCGCCTCTGCCAGATTCCAAAGTATTTTTATATCCTCGAAGTGGGTAATTTGATTGAAGCATTAATTCGAAAAAAGCAATGAACCGCAGCTTGGCTTGGAAATGAACCAAATTCCTTCTCTGTATTTTTATTTAAAGTAGATGCAATAACATTTTCTCTTGAGTGTTGCTTGTATTTTAATGTTTCCTTGGGAGATTGGGTTTTTCTATGTTTAAGAAAATGTACTGCAGTGTTTTTTATAAATATAGGAAACATTTATTATACTTGTAAAACATGTATTTAAGCTTTTGTACTTTTAAAAAATTCTTTGAAGCCTTAGAATCTAACTTGATATATTTTAAATTAGTCAAAAAGTGTTAAAAATGCTTTTAAAACACCAGAGTACTTATAATTTCACCATATTTGACTTTAAACTTGCTTACGTAGCTTTATAAACTTTGTGGTAACTGACTTAATCATCGTGAACTTTAAATATATGAAGAATGAGTAATCAATCGCTGCAGGTTGTTGCAAAGGAATATTCAAATTGGCTTAAGTAAATGAATTTCCATATCTGCGTATATATTTAATTCCTAGAAATGATCAGCTCTCTTTCACATTCCTCTATATAAGGCTGTCTCTGCGAGGCTTAAGCTTTATCTTTCCATTACACCATTTCATGAAATTTCATGCCGTCAATCAATTTAGAAAATAAATATCTTTAATTTCATATAGATTTATGACCCACAAAAATTGACAAAGAAATGCCTGTCAATTGGTTTTCGCCTACACTTTTCGCATGAGTTTGGGGTTTCTTGGGTTTCCAAAATTGGCAATAATTTGTAGATAAAATTTGAGTACACAGAAATATATAAGTAATGTGTGGAAATTACAAGAAATATATATAGAAAATATTATATATGAAAAATAAATTAATAGCTATTATTTTGCGATAAAAATAACAAAATTTCCGTTTGGGAAACTCCCAAACATTAAATGCCTTGCAGTTCCGGAAATTTTTATAATAAACTTTAAAGCTAAGAAATATCAAGCAGTTTTTTCTTATTTCTAAAAACTGATTGTATTTTAGAACTTCTTTAATATTTATGATTAGCAAGAAGTCTATAAATTTCATAATTTTTGCTCTGTGTACTCTCTAGAAATAAAATAAAAACTTGTAAGCTCAACACGGCGACGACTTTGACGCTTTAAGTAGTTCATTATACTGCCGCTGCCTGCACATCTGTGTGTGAAATTAGCATGAGTAATGTTCGGATACGTTCTGTGGCCAGTATCTCAGTATCTGTATCTGAGCGTCTTTGCTGTTGTTGTGCAACTCTATAGCTATTTGTATCTGCATGTGACTAGAACTTGAGTTTGAAAGTAACGGATGGTAACCATCCGACGTCCACTTGCTCGGTTTCTGTCTCATTTCGTTGGCATTTATTTGTCTGTGGTTTTAGCTGATTGACTTGACTGACTGACTGACTGACTGGTCAACCGGTTTACATTCGCCGAGCCTCGATTATGGCCACCTTTTTTTTGTTTTTGGCCCCGTCCGTCAGCTTATCAAACGTCACAATGTTGTTGACCAATTTTCGCCATTTGGCCTGTTGCCTGCTTAATCATAATTTCAGTTTGGCTCGATGTTTATATTTTTATTTTGGTTGGAATTCCTCTCATCAACGATCTTTGCCGCGGCGTGACTTAATTTTATTTCTGCGAATCTGAATCTTTTTCGCTAAGCTTCTTTGATTTATGATTGCCTTGCAACGCTTTGTTTAATTTGCGTTTATTTGTTCTCCTGTCTCGTGTTTGTTTTGTTTTAGGGCACTTCCGCTTTATTAATAACTTGATACTGCGCTTCTGAAATGGCCGTTTATCGCAGCCAATAATTGCCTGGGCCCAACTGTCACTCTTGTGAGTCACTACATAGTATATGTTACTGGTCAGCAGGGGGGAAATGGGGAGTCACAGAACCACATGCGGTTCCAGGGAACACGTACAAGTGCAACGTGTTAACGGCTTGCTGTCATGTGTGCACTGATTTTTATATATTTTGTTGGTTTTGGTAGCGGGGGAGTGTCTGACTTTAAGCGTGGTCAACTGGAAAATGTGCAAAACGAAGACAAAGTTCATAGACAAGGCAAAAGGGAACTTGGGATAAGTTGGTAAATGCAAGAAAAATGAACTTCTGACTATTCTAATATATATGTATGAAGAATATACAAGTCAAACTTAGTTTCTTTGTTGAAAAGTTTATGGTGAAAAAGAAAACTTGAACAAAACTTCAAAGATAGATAAGAAGTCTATAAATGAGTAAACTTTTGTGTCTATCAAGAAGAAACACGAATATTAAAATGTATAAGCTTATTAGAGGCTCAACTAATCAAAAAATAACTTAATGTAAGCCAAGAACAGCTTATAAATGATGATTGAGTATCAAAAAGAAACACAAAAACTTGATTTTATGTGGATTTATACCCAAAGGCATTATTGTATAGTTACAAGATGAAAAAGTAAATAAAACCTGATTAATAACTAATCTTTGAAGCTGTCTTGCATTTAGTAGGAATAATTTTATGAGTATTTAACTCGACATGCCTTAATCCATGTCTAACAAAGCCCCTATATTATCTCAAGTCATAATCATTATTTTATTATGTTTCTTGTTAATTAATATAGTTTTATGCATCTTAAAGCCGCTGTTACTCTGAAATCAGTACACCTTTGTAGTTCCTAAGACAACATTTGTGTAGTCTATTCTGGGATGATATAAAACCGTGATGGCGCAGGCAAAATAAACACACAAAAACCCAATTTCCGCAATGTTTATAAATGTTATTTTTGGGGCTTGGCTCCCGTTAGGTTTCCGCCCACGCAACCTAACAAAACTACGACTATAAAACAACCGAAATCAACAGCAACAGAGCAAACACAGGCCCCACAGTTGTCGTGTAATTAACATTTCTCATAGCTGGGCGAACTTTGACCCAATTATGGGGGAACACAAGGGAATGGATCGCGGAAAAGGAGGAGGCGGAGGCCAGAGCGATGGACTCCAATTTTGAGACAGACGACAAGTGCAGACAGAGCAAGACTACAAATACATATTTATGAGCGAGACATGATAATAAAGCACGCAAGCAAATAAATGGGAAACGACGGCAAAAAAACGGCTTTGCGCAGGCGCAGCCAGGCAGAAAGCACCACAAGAGCAGGCAAAAAACTGCAGCAGTCAATAAAATAAGAAAAGGAAAAAAACACACGACAGGCGAGCAACGACGAAACATGCAAAATACATTAAAGCCAATATACAAATCAAGCAGGAAGCATCAGCAACCAGTAAGCCCCCCAAGCGAGCAATAGGAAAAACACAAAGGAAAGAAACTACGGCAGACAGTCCGACTTCAGAGCCATAAAAAAAAGCACAGCAATTAGTCCACGAGTACCCCCAAAAAACATAAAAGGCCCTCTCAATGTCACAAAATAAAAATAATACAAAAAAACTAATTATTACGCAAATTGTATTTGGTAGACTCCTAAAAACATTTAACAAACACAAGTCATTGACACGTTCCCAGAGTACTGGTACACGAAAAGAAATTATAGTCAAGGGAGGGGATTATCTAGTATGATTTACTATGAAAAATAAAGAAAATACAAGGAAAGTCACTTATTATATTATAAAATATAAAGAAAGATTATGTTTAAAATTGCTTCTCAAATATTTATAAATATAAATATTGCTTTAGTTGTATATTTCAAATATCTAAACTCACTTGGGGATTCTAAGGAAACGCTGGTGATTCAAATCGGAACTCTAAATCTGAATTCTAGTTGTATTGAATTGCTAAAGTTTTCAAGATTAAATTTTAAAGCCTGAAAACTCACTTGGGAATTCTAAGGCAACGCTGGTGACCCAAATCTGAATCCAGTTGGGAATTCTAAAGCAAAGCTGGAAGTCCCCTTGTGTAATTTCAAACTTAGTCTTTATAAGGTTTATAAATAGTTTAGGATTAAAACTAAAAAGATAATCTATATCTAAATTATTTGCATTTAATTGTGATCTCAATTTGTTCAGTGTAAAGTAGCCGCCTTTAAACCCTATTCTATATAAGGTTTATAGAAAGTTCAGGATCAAAATTATATACATTCTGTTTTTAAAATGAAAATGAAAAGCTAATTATATTATTATAATATTGTTGACTATATTTCTTGTCTCTATTTGTTCAGTGTAAGGCAGCCTCCTTTCTCTTTTTTATTTTTCTTTGCAACTAAAAATTTAAATAATGCTTCTATCTATTTTTTTTTTTTTTTTTGTTTTCTCACTCATTTCCCCCTGCATTTTCTGCGCTATTTCTCGCTCATTGTATTTTTAGAGGTTCACTAACTTTGCGTTGCTCTGTTTTCAGTTTTCGGTTTTCTGGCTTTCTGCTTCGCTTTGTTCGCTTAATTAAATCTCTAGCCCTGACACTTTTTTCATTGACAAGGCAACCTGTGTGTTGTTGTTTCCCGTCTCTCTTCCTCTCTCTCCCCGAAAAAAAATAAATAAATAAAAAGAGAAATAGCCAAAACAATAAATGGGATTTTTGGGCTTACGTTTTCGCGAGTCGAATTTTTTGCTAGCCCAAGCAAACCGCGATGGGAAAGTCATCCATGGAGTGGGGGGAAGGTAAGGTAAAGGTTTGCGGCTTTTAGAGGTGTACGATATATATATGTAGATATGTGTGAGTGGGCTCCCAGTAACGACCTTGGGAAGTTGGCTCTTCTTCTTTAACGGCGGACGAGTTGGTGTCTCGAAGCTGCTAAGTTATGCATTTTTATAATCTGACCGAGCGTGGGTTGCTATTTTTTTTTGTTTTTATATATTTTTATTTTTGTTTTGTTGGCTTAAATAATATATGCATGTTGGAAGTTGAAAATTTATCACTTTCGAAGGCGGCGTGTGAAATTTTTGTGGTCTGTCTACTTCACCACCACCAAAGTGAAACCACAGCAAATAAAACTTAAGTGTGCTGATCAAAGGTCGGTCGATTTTTGGCCATTTGGAAAAGCCAAACAAATGTTGATTTTGTGCTCCCTTTGATTTGCTAATTGGTTAATTTAGAATTCCAGGAAAAATATATGGGCAAATATTTGTTTTTAAAGTTTTTTGTTCAGAAATATTTTATATGGGGATCCACTTTTTCTTTAGTTATTTTGAAAAGACAATGATTCATTTAGTAAAAATCCCAGAAATGTATATGACAGATTGAAGAACTCAAAAACAAGTTATATATTCTTAATCAGCATTAACAGACGAGTCGATTTAGTAAGTTTTATTGTTTGTTTGTCAATTCAAATCTCAGGTACTGTAAAAGTTAAAGCTATTAAATTTATTAAGCACATTCCGATGTCTTTAAAATTTATACAATTTGTTTTACAACCATGCCTACTACCGCCTACATAAATAATAAAACAATCAATTTGTAACCTTCTATTAAACTCGCTCTATTTTTTTTTATAAAATCAACAAACCATTTCTTTTGAAACACCTTATTTACAAACTGAAAATAACACCTTTTCGCTATATCTTGATGGACAATTGACCCACTTTTCCGCACACTGAAAAACTTTCAAACTGATATTACCAAATGGCCGCCCACTAATCAGCAAATGAGATAACTCTCGTTATCTTTACGTTTTGCCATTATTCAGCAATTGCGCTTAAGTATGTATTTGCCCGTTTTGGTTACAAGGTTAACACTTTGGCAATACTCAAATATATACTCGTATATAATACATATATATATTTTAATATTTATGGTTTGCCGGTGGCTGATTAAATATGCAAACATTTCGCTATCCCCCTTTGATTACTCAGAGATTTTCTGCCTGACTTTGGGGCATATTTGCAATTTTGTTTAGCAGGCAACAATTAATTTATGAGTGAAAGTTTTGTTATTTTGCATGCATAATTTGCTGCTGCAGCGAAACAAAGAAAAGCCATTGTCTGAAAAGATTCAAAGGCAACGGGGAGTTCAAACTTATCTAACTAATGTACGAGTAATATTGTGTATAGCTTCTTCTATAGCTACTGGCGGGTCCCTTATCTGCATATTGCCTTACAATGCCGCATGTGACATTGTCCCATGTAATTGTCCGCACAATCGTTGGGCAAATAATGAGAGGAACGAGACTCGAACCCGTTGACCCGCAGTCGTCGAGTTTCTTTTGAGGGACGACGACTCCCTATCTTTCCGCTTAATTCATTTAATTTCCAATTACCGAAATGGGAACTTCAATTTGACAACCCTTAAGGGACACTACACTCTCTCTCTCCATCTCTCAATTAATTAGAATATGAACTCGTACACACACGCGCCCTGCCCTTATAATGGGTAACTTTTCAAAGGAAACCGGAAATTGTTGACACGCAAAAAGTGACGTCATTATCTACATTTTATATTTGTTTTTATTGTGTATATTCTACACACATGTGTGCTGAAATATTATCTTTTGGCACAATTTCATCGTCTGCTTATCTCTTTTGGCATATAAACACTTTGGCTGACTGTCGTCTGTCAACAATTGAAAATAGATTCAATGACTCAATTTTCAAGGTATATTCTCCGCTGATAAGGCGATCATTTGCCCATGCAAATTGTTGTCAGCTAATGCTTGGTAAATCGTATGAATAAACTATAATTGTGCTGGTAATTGAATGCGCAATAGGGGTCAGGGGTACGATTTTTTGTGGTTTGGACAGAGAGAACGATAATAAATATATAGGGGAAGAAGTGTTGAGGTTTAATTGAATGTGTTCCGGAAATATGTATAGAGTTTTATTAATTATAATACCACTAAATATTGATTTTGTCTGACACACAAGTTGTTTTCCCACCCCTAATAAATTCCCTTGGAAAACTCAATTTATTCTTCAGTAATTTTCGTCTAGACAGCTTAGACATGAATTTTTCAAAGAAAAAATAATGCCAAAATTACATTTACCTTTGGCACTTTGACTCTCCAAAATAACTGGCACATCAAACACCAAAACTTTTTGCTAACTGGGTTAACCAGGTGAAGGAGGCAACAACAACCACAACAACAGCAGGGAAACCTGCCAATAACACAAAATGGAAAGCTTTTTCAACACACTTTGAACTCTGTTTTTCCTGGCGGCGCGCTCACTCCCCACTCCACTCGAAATCACCTCACTCAGACACACTCCTCTCTCGGGCCAGGAAAATTCAATTTAATGAAAATGCAGCCAAGTGCTAAAAAGCCTGTTAAGTGGTTCAATGAAGGAGCGCAAGAGTGAGTGAGTGGGGGGCCAAATGCAGCTAACCTCTTGACCCACACACAACACACACACCGTCGACCTATGGCGATTTACTCGGGCTGAGCTGTGGCTGAGGCAGTGGCCGAAAGCAAAAGCAAAATAGCTTCAAACGCTCACCCCAAAATGGAAGGCGGCCCCCATATCTGTGATAAATTTAAACAAAAATCAAGCATTTCAAGCACTATTTCGCCTTCAATTGCTGTTTTATGAGCCAGCTGCAAACACTCGGCAGACCAAACGAGAGGTACAGAAAGCCACTACAGGAAAGTGAGCTGAATCGAAATTCCTTAAATCGCTTTACTGAATTTTCAAAAGTGGAGGCTATATTGTGAGTTGAATATTTATATTTCGAATAATTTTAAAATGAATTAAATGTAATGGAGAAATCCTACCATCATATATTCAACTTCTATTGATAAACTTTTAGAACTATCTAATTATTTCGATAATATTTAAATAATATTATTTTTAAAAATATTGAAAACTTTATTTATCTATAAAATAATCGATAACGATATACAAAAACGATAATTTCGATATGTTTGCGATAAGACGTTCATTTATCGATATATTTAACCATTTTGTAATTTTATCGATAGGTAAAAAGCAGTCTATTTTTAACAAACCCCGATATTTTTTATCAAATTCCGATAAATCATCAATATTGCTTATATTTTCTTAATCTGCTAGAATAAATCCGATAGAATTAAAAAGATAAACGATAACCAAACTCATGCTTCTATGGTACATCTAAGAAGTTCCACTGTAACCTACTCGCAGGAGGGTTAGACTTCAAAGTTTTCAAATTGCTCGCTGGCCAGCAGCAAACAAAAAACTTTGATTACCCGAGTTAATTAACGAAACTAACAACAATTGGTAATTGATGAGCGTTAACCCTCCCCGCAGCCCCAAACCGCCGCCACCTCCTGACCCGAATGCCCCACCTAATCACCTTTCAAATGGAGTCTACAAATTTGCACACTGATCAACTGGCAGCTGAAAAAATAAAATAAAATAAAAACAACAGAAAAAACACAGTAAAAACTATGCACAAATGTTGCGTAAGTTGGCCAAACGCAGCTGCTGCACTGCGCGGCTTCAAAGTGCACTTTAAGAAAGTTGAACAGAGATCAAACTTTATTATATAATATGGATGTCAAAAAAACATATTTAACTGACACTGTTTATATTTTGATAGATTGGATTTTAACCCTTTATAATTAGAAGGGGGAAGTTCTAAAGTATGTACATAATTATCAAAGAAAGCCTTTATTTTGGATATAAAATGGGACTCTGTTGACTCCTCACATTTTTATTTCTAATATATATTTTCCCCCTGTGTGGAGTCTTTGAATTCGAAGCTTCTGAAACTCCCAACTGCGAAGCTCCAAAACTCTGTGGGCCAGTGGGGCAAGTGGAGGAGTCTCCTCTCCTCTCAACTCGACGCATCGCATGGGGCGTGGCTGCTGTGGTTTTCCTATTCGTATCTGGATCTTGCCGAAGTGTTGTAATTGAATTGCTGGCTGCGGCGTGTGTGGGAGCTGCTGCAAGATTTCCACAATTAATATGCCCACAGAGAGCTCAATGAAAGGTGGCAGAGGCTGCCAGCCAGGCAGGCAGTCAGGTTACAGATGAAAAATGTAGTAGTACAATGCGGTTTTTGGTTTCCTTGGGTCTTGATGTGGTTGGAACACTCTTTGGGTTACTTAATAGCACCGACAGGTGGGTGGTGGTTTCCACAACATTGTCGATGTGCTCGTAATTTGCAAGGCAGCCAGTTGATTGCTTGGATTTGCATGGGGAAATGAGGAAAATGGAACAGGGGAAATGCGATTTACTGGTTCTGCTAAAATTATTATTTATTAGAGGTATGTGAAGAGTTAATTAACAGAAAGGTCATAATTTAAATGGAAAATAAAAATGGGTCAGCTCATAAGGTAGGAATTTTATTTTAGTTTTAGCTATTCAATTTTATTAGCATGGTTTTTTAAATAGTTAAACTTTACAGAGCATTATCATTATTTTGGATAAGTAATAAACATCGTTTTCTGTATGACTAAACAATTTAAATTTATCTTGAAAGCTCTATAGATCTTTGTTTACATTGTCTTTATAGTTTAGTAATTTCCACTTTCCGGTGACCTATTTTTCCCACATTTTCCTGACTTCCTCGATTCCTGCTCCCTCTCTCCCGTTAATCTAATAAAACATTTCCATTTCCTTCTCGCTTATATTCCTCTTAAGAAAACATCTCTGCCCCGTTGGATCTGGCCTTATCGCAAACCAAACAGAGAACAGAACTAGCTCTATCTTTATATTTTATTTACATTCTATATTAGTATGCATTACTCTTTTCTGACCCTCCAGCTTAATAATTTGCGTTCCAAGTTGAGGCAGCTTGAAAAACATGTCCAAAAGTTGATCTTTTTTTGGCCATTTTACAATGCCAAAAATGGTGTCGAAAGAAGGGGAGGGCGAAGGCAAAGGCGCAGGCACTTGACTGCATTTTTTTCCTCTTATGTAACGCCAATTTCCGAGTCGAGTTTATACACTTACATATTTTTATATATTTTTTTTCTCTGCTCCCTTATCAGCAAGCACAACAAAATTGTATTTTTGTTGTTGTTTCTGTCTGACAGTTTAAGTTGCGAATTTTTTTCTACACTTTTTTAGTGCAATTTTGTCAACAATTTTTACCCCACAACTTGCATAGTTTGTGAACGGCAGGGGGACGTTGTTGCTGGAGTTTTCCCAACAAAAAGTTTGCAATGTGTTATGTCTTAGGTATACATATAATGCGATCGTGTTTATATATATGTAAAAAACTTGATGAGAACATATTTTTTTTTAGCTTTGCCTGATTATGCAGTTATTTTTCTTGTAGAGATACAATTGCACATTGCCCAGAGTCTCTTTTGTTTGTAGATTTTAAGGGGGGAACCTGTTTATTTTTTTTGAGTAAGGTTTAATAAATATAAAAAGGAATATTATAAGGATTTAATAATTTTAAACATTTTTTAATTTAGCATACAAATTTCTTTTAGAAAATTGTATTTGTAAAGCTCCTGTAGGAACCCAAACACTTAACTAATGGTTTAAAGATTTTGGGATAACTTAGATCTTCTTCAAGTTAAAATAACCTTTAAAACTATAGGTATTTTGGGTATTAAAAGGGGCATCTTAAGAATTGTGGCTGTATAATGACATTACTCATACGCAGTGTTGTCATTTTTCTTTTTGATTGAATATTTATAATTAATTTGTAGATTAATTCTATAGAATATTATGTATTTCAGCAAACTGTTTGGGTATTAAAAGGGGGATCCTTAAGACTAGTGCCTTTTCATATGGGATTACTCATACGCAGTGTTGTCCTTTTCTTTAATAGTATATTTATAATTAATCTGTAGATTAATTCAGAAGAATATATGTTTTATATTTCATTCAGAAAGCATTAGTTTTACCCAAAATAAACAAAAAGCCCTAAGTCATGCTCTTGTCATTAAAGTTCTGTGTAATATTTTTCCTATGTAAGCCGGTCCACCCTACTGGCCAAGTATCAGTATATTTGTGGCATATCATCGGGTTGATTGTTTTATTGTTTGGGTCTCTTTTCACGCTTGATTTTATTTTATACTTGCCTTGGCGCCTTGTATCTGTATCTGCATCTGAGACGGTGACTGTGAGTGTGTCAGTGGCATTGCCGTTGCTTGATATCCGTCAGATACTCGTACTGGAGCCGTGTGTGTGTGTGTCTGGTGTAATCATAAACCATCTCTGTGCATAGGTAGGCAAATCCAAACCCAAATCGGACCAGACAGCTGCACCACAAGTCAACTCCATACCATTCCATTGTTGACTTTACCTTTGAAAACATTTTCACATTTTCGATTATATTACAAATTCAGCGATTTTTCTTCTCTCGTTTTATTTTTTCAACCCATTGTCGGCGGCGCAACTTTATATGGCAAAAGGCTTGTCGTCGTCGTCGTTGTCGTCGTCTCTGTCTTTGTTTATTTATTTCAGCGGATTGTTTAGCTCTATTTGCTTTTGGGCTTTTAAGAAGAAACTGGGCAAGGGGCGTGCTCTGTGTCGGCGAGTATCTGATGAGTGAGAGTGCTGGTACTGGGGACTGCATTCAAAGTGATTCACAAACACTTTGTTTTCTTTGTATTAATTGCGGCAATCATCTCGCTGCTTTGATAACTTTCGGTTAAAATGGGAAACCACTTAAAAATCAGAAAAGTAAAACAATCAACTTCCTGCTAAAGACTACCAGATGGGTTTAGCTTTTTCTATTTAATTTTAATAACGTTTTTTTTAGTTTAGTTAGCTTGCCCCGCCTAATCGATTTTCTCTATGCACAATTTCTCTCTTTTCCACAAGTCAGGCTCCATTAGTGCATGTCATTAATTTGCATAAAATCTGCAGCACAGTTAGAATCTGGCCATGATGATGACGCGATGATGGCCAAGACATTCACCAACTCCTCCTCCCGCTCTTGGGTATTCCATATAGTTTTTAATAACATTTTGATAGAATCTAGCCAAGGTGTAACGCCTCGTCTAACTAATCAATAAGCGGAAAGAAAATGACAGGTTTTTCTTCTGCTATATGAATTATGGGAATACCCTATAGAGAGAGGAGGGTTAGATGTTTTGTGGATATAACTTAAAGCTTTAAAAATACTTTTATTATAAATATATATTTCCAGTTAAATAAACTTCAAAAAGGAGTTGGTATGTGACACATTAAGAAATTTATTTAAACATATTCACAGTTAAATAAACTTAAATATGGAGTTGATATGTGATACATTAATAAATTTATTATTAAATCTTAGCTTTAGTTGAGAATTTTCTTTATTTTATGGGTTTCTTACTAATAAATTTAACAGGTTTTAATTTTGAACTCATAAAACGTGTTAGATAACTCCTTAAATTTCCAAATTTTTTATTTGTAAAACCATAAACCTCAAATATTTCCAAGAAATTTTATTACCAACTCAGCTGGAAACTACTAAAAACTTTAACCAACCAAATTGTCAACCATAAAAGCTCTCCAAAAATATAGCCATCAACTCGCAGCTGTTCAAAATACAGATCCTAAAGTGATAGTGTTTTGTGGGTTGAGCATTTTAAACTTGTAACCAAATTGCAATCACTCGCTTAAAGTGAACATCGAACAGCCCAAGGGGCAACATTATTCTATACCAGAGAGAAGCCGCATAGTCATCGTTGGCCTGTCCATCGTCGCCGTTTGCTGCCTGACTATCGTCGTCACTTAAATCGTTATCATCTCTCGTTAAGCATTTTGATTTATGGATGGAACAGCCAGCAGCAGCACCACCACCACCAGCTAGTGCTCGTTCGCCGCTGCTCCTGCTCACTCAATTAAAACTGTATTAAATGTAAAATGACTTTAAAAGCGGCTTAGGAGACACGACAGCAGCTGCCGCTGCCACGAAAGATGAGATGCTGTCAGAGTCTCCGCAAAAACCAAGAACCGGTCGGTCAGGACAACTCAATCTTGGCCGGAAGAAGCGGCGGGGCGGCAGCCAAGAGAGAAAATATATAAAAACAATTTGTGAGTTTTGATTAAAGTGGCAACTGGCTAATTGAAACTAGTTGGGTTGGGCCAAAACACTCGGACTTAAGACGTGACTGGAAAGCTTAAGGGATATAATTGGGAGCTATTAAATCTGTTCAAGGGAATGCGGCATTCTGAAGAAGCTGAAAATTTGAATATATATTAACCTGCTTTAGTTTAACAGGGGAAAGATAAAATATACCTAATATATCCAAACTTAATAGTTAAATTCTTAAGGTTAAACTACAGTTTTTCTTATCTGATGAGTCATTCTTAAAATAAGACTTGAAATGTACTTGGAAAATGTAAATATTTATATTCAGACTACTTTCTGGTTATAAATGTTTACCCTAACTTGCTGAAATGTTACTACAATTAGCTCTATATATATATTTCTAGACTCCTTATAGTTCTTCCATTATATGCATTCTTTTTTTAGTCACCTTCCTTCCTTGGCAGGCCTTGAATTAGTCACCTTCGTCGCAGTCTTGAATAGATATTTGTGGCATGTTTACCTTAACTACTTGACACTCTGATTGAGCAGACACATTACCCCACTTGAGGTTGATGCTCTCCTCTGCTCCACTCTACTCAGCTCCACTCGGTTCCTCTCCAGACAAAGTTCTCTGCCCTCCACTCTGGTCGGCTCCTGGACTCTATTGTTTGATTGGAGTCGATGTCGATGGCGATGATGATGATGGTGATGCTGATGATTCTGTTGCTGTTGTTGAGGTTGTTGTGGCAGGCCAGGCGGCTTTTGTTTACTTAATCACTTTTTATGCGTCTCAGTTTGTTGACGCCTCACGGGGCCAGGGCTTGTAAATACTATATAGAATATATAGAAATATATATAGCATTGCACTACTAGTCAATGCCTTCACGGTCGCCATCGTCTTGGTGTCGTCAAGTGCATAATGAAGGCTGCTGAAGCGATTTCTGGAAATGTCAACTGTGGGTTTGCTTTTGGTCAGCAGTCAAGATTACTTTACATGGCTTTCAAATACTTTAAAATACCATTTCCGCATCTTAGAAAGACAATTTATATAAGAAAATTACTTTTGTAAGCTTTATCTTAAATATCTTCAAATCCTGTTGCAGATTTACTAACTAAAACCCATTTTTTAATTCAATTTCCAGGGCCGTCACACGAAAACTGGTCAATTGGCTGCCATAAAGGTGATGGACGTCACCGAGGACGAGGAGGAGGAGATCAAGCTGGAAATCAATGTGCTAAAGAAATACTCAAATCACCGCAACATTGCCACTTACTATGGTGCCTTCATTAAGAAGTCGCCGCCGGGTAAGGATGACCAGCTGTGGCTGGTGATGGAGTACTGCGGTGCTGGATCCGTGACAGACTTGGTCAAGTCCACCAAGGGCCAGAGTTTGAAAGAGGAATGGATTGCCTACATTTGCCGCGAGATTCTGCGTGGCCTGAGTTACCTGCACTCGAACAAGGTCATTCATCGCGATATCAAGGGTCAGAACGTGCTACTCACGGACAATGCAGAGGTCAAGCTGGTGGATTTCGGTGTCTCTGCTCAGCTGGATCGTACGATAGGACGGCGCAACACATTCATCGGTGAGGAGTGTTCATGATGATGAGTCATCTGCCATCCTACCTGCTTAACTGGCTTTCGTTTTCTCCGCCTTTAGGTACTCCCTACTGGATGGCCCCCGAGGTCATTGCCTGCGACGAGAATCCCGATGCCACATACGACAACCGATCCGATCTGTGGTCGCTGGGCATCACCGCCCTGGAGATGGCTGAGTCACAGCCACCGCTCTGCGATCTGCATCCGATGCGCGCCCTCTTCCTGATTCCGCGCAATTCGCCTCCGCGACTTAAATCGAAGAAGTGGACCAAGAAGTTCCAAAGCTTCATTGACACGGTGCTAGGTGAGTCATTGCATTGCATGCAATTCTGTTAACTTCTGTGGGGCCAGAATTAAATGGAAAAATTTCTGCAATAGCTGCGAGCTGTCCCATTTTTTCTCAGAACCCGTGATACGGAAAAAGAACTCATATCATGTTTAGCTTGATTAAGGAATCATCTAAAATATGCATTACTTTCGCATTAACCTGGGAAAACCCAATAAAAATATCCATAGTAATCTCGTTTTTTCTCCAAATGCAGTGAAGGACTATCACCAGCGGCCTTACACCGAGAACCTGCTGAAGCATGCCTTCATCAAGGACCAGCCCACAGATCGCCAGGTGCGCATCCAGCTGAAGGATCACATTGATCGCTGCAAGAAGCGCAAGCAGGAGAAGGAGCGCGAGGACTATCGCTACTCGGGCTCCGACAACGATGACGACGAGCCGCAGCTGGCCGGCGAGCACAGCTCCATTGTCCAGGCACCGGGCGGCGATACGCTGCGTCGCAACTTCCAGCAGATCCAGGAGGGTCGCATAGCCGCCGAGCAGCAGCAGCAGCAGCATCACCTGATGGCCCAGGCTCAGGCTCAGGCGGCAGCCGCACATGCCGCCGCCCAGGCTCAGGCCCAGCTGCAACAGCAGCAGCAGCAGCAACAGGCCGCTGCAGCAGCGGCGGCGGCAGCCCATGCAGCGCAGCAGGCACAGGCCGCCCAGCAGCAGCAGGCGCAGGCCCAGCAGCCGCAGGCCAATCGCCAGCAGAAACCGCCATCGGTAAGGGATGCCTAGATACCCAAGAATTAACATATTAAACCAGCTATTTAATATATATATAATTCCCTGCAGCGCCAGCCGATCGAGGAACTGGGTCCGCCGGCACGCCCGCCACAGCGCCTGATCGTGGTGCCGGATCCGCCGCATGCCAATCGGCCATTGCCACCGACCCCCAAGTGCGGGGAGCCGGCGGGACAGACGCCGCAGCAGCTGCAGCGCAACTCGCAGAATAACTTCAAGCCATCGGTGCGTATCGGGCGAAGATTAGCGGCAAGAAGAGGGCAGGGCTGAAAAAAAAAGAATAAATTCTGTGAGGCCAGGCGGTGCCAGCGGCCGATAAGGCAATCGGGAAATCCGATCTCATGGGGAGGTCTCTGGAGCAATGACTTCTCCAGTTGAGAATTACACAGCTGAGGGGGGAATCTACACAAGAAGGATGCTCTTAACCCAAGCCCCGTATACTACCCGTATATAAATTGTAGCCCCCTTGGATAATGTAGTTAGATTTTTATGTTGCCCATATGGTGAAGCCATGTAAATGTTGAATACCATTCTTATCTTATCCTAATTTATATATCTCTTTTTTTATTTTCATGTTATATGCGCCTACATAATCTATTTATATACCATATATATGCATTGATAAACCTGTATACTATATATATATATATTATATATATGCGTAACTATCGATTTATGATTTGACTCATGTGTACATCATCCTGTTGCGCCGTTAATCCAACGTATGATTTCCGAACGACACTTGAAAAACACACTTAAAATCGAACACACAACAATCATGACAACAATAACAATAATAACAACAGTTACCACCAAGGAGACCTGAGGTATGTCCTACGGATTTTCAGTTTCGAAGCCTGTTTGCATCTATTTCTTTTATTTGTTCACTTGCTTGAGTTTGTTTATCCTATAAAGTTTGCATACATTCAAGGCCTGGACAGGGCGTGGCAGGACTAGAAAAATGTTTAAAACCCTTAAAATATATATTTAAAATATATAATAATTAAAACTTCTTTTTATAAATATATTTCCTTTAAAAATATTAGTTTAAAAGTCCTGCCACACTCTTTACATTGCTTGTTTTCCATGTGTAACACCCTTAAAAACCCTCCCCCGGAAACGCCCCCTTTTGGAACTTAGTCAAAATTGATTTACAATTCTTAAGGAGGTACACTAAATCCCTTGAAACCCCGAAAATCCACAACACCTTTTGCACGTGCCACTGCTAAACTTCTTAACTAAATTTCCCAAGCTTAAAGATACGGAGAAACCTTTTTGACTAACCCCAAAAATGTATATTGATACCTACTGCTGTATGTTTATAGAGCATTGAGCATTTCCTGTATGATTGATGCGTTTCTAATGGCGTTTCCAACCAACCAAAGTATAGAGCCGAAATGGAAATATTGTCCAAACTAACGTATGAGTAGATAAGAACTAACCAACGACGCTTTCTAACCTTTTAACGTTTCTCTGTGTAATGCTGATCTCTGGATCCTAAAGCTCTCTCACACGTTGTTCGCCTGGCGTTTTCTGATCGTTTTTATTGATAAGAAAGAAAAACAATCTAATGCTCTCTTACTTCTCGTTCCCTCCCAACCAAAAAAAAATACCAATCAAAACCCGATCAACAAATAAAAATAAACTACCGTGGTATAATGTGCAAAAAAAACTACACACCCAACAAAATACACACACAACACGAAAAATCAACACCACACAACAAACACACACGAAACACACAAAAATCCTCCTCTGCTCCCCTGATAAACGCAAAAACGAAAACAAAAAATGTATTGTAAAAACTGTAGGATCATTTGGATGTGTTAGCAGCACAATTAAATGAATTGGGCGTGGTCTCCTCCCAACAGCCGCAGCCACAGACAGCCCAGCAGCAGCAGCAGCAGGCGCAACCGGAGGCGCCGCCAAGGAATAATCGCCAGTCGAGTGGCCTGTCTTCCAGCGGATCCGCATCGGGCGGCGGTTCGTCTTCTAAGCCAGCCGCAGCGCTGCCCCAGCAGGGTAACAATCATCTTGGCCAGCCGGTGAATCCCTTGGATCCGCTGGACAGCAGCGATTCGGATAGCGAGCCGGATGAGCCCAACGATCGGGCCAGAAACGATGGCACACTGCTGGCCAGCGATCCGCCCAAGCCGCTGTAAGTACGAGCACAAAGAAGGGGCGTGGCAGTTTGCAAAACAACAAAGCAACAAAATTGTACAAATCAAAAAGATGCAATGTAGCAACAGATCACAGTAAGATGAGGGGACCGTAAATTAAAATGTGTTTTTTAATAAAATAATTCATAAAATTGAAAACCTGACAAAATGAACCTTAAAAAGGAAGTTTTGTTAAGGAATCAGGGTTCTTTTGAAATACCTTTGATATAAAATTATATTCTATTGTTTTTGAGTAACATTTAATACTACATTTGACCTAAAGCCTATTTATAAAGCAATTTAAATCACTATTTACGGTCCCTGATTAGAAGAACATCTTCATCTCTCTCTCTCTTTGAATACTAACCCGACTTCACAACATTCTCTTGTCTCTCACCCATTTAAACACTCCATTGATTACCCACCTATCCACCTCCTTACACACACCTGATACACCTCAAAATCCACTCCCATTTCATTTCCATTGTCACCAAAAACGACGATTTGCCGCCCCTTTTTTCGTTTTCGATTTGTGTTTTCGTTGTGCTTTTTTGGTTTTTCGTTATGTTCAGACCCGAATTTTCATATAGGCCTGGCTTGGGACCGGTTTCCGAGGATGCCAATACGACGCCGTTGAGCCACGGCAGCGGCGGACCGCCTAACCGCCCACTGCCCCCCACGCCGGATGATGACGACCAGGCCGGAGATCGCACATTGATCATGAAGCGCGTAAGTAGCTCTCTCTCGAGATTATATACAAAAACCCATTCGATATCAACTTCTTTATCCTCACATATGTATTGCATAAGAAACTATGTATCCTTAGTTTAATTCAGACACTGTCCATGCAGAGCAGCTTCGACCACTGCATGGGCAGCTCTGTTTTAGTTCTTTTTATTTTGATTTCAACTGATGAGATGCAATAATAATAATCGGAGTGCTAGGCAATAATTGTACAAAAATTGTAAACTAGCTTTTGTAGGGTTAAAGGTCTGCCAACCCAAAAAAACAACAATTAAAATTAAAATAAAAACTAAAGAATAAACCTAAATTAAAACGCGTAATATTGAATAAGTTAAACCTGGTTGTGGTTCTCTTTAGCAAAGAAAAAACATTAAATTATTAAAAATTTGATTTTTATTTGATTTCCTTACTAAATTTATTTGAACTTGAATTAATCTTGATTTGATATATTTCGATTATATTTTAATTTAATAGTAATAACTTAATGGCGTAAGCAGTGTGAAATCTTTTTCGTGAATTTTACTCTCTCTCTTGTGTAAATTTCTTTTCCAAATTTTATTTCATCTTGACTTGATTTTGTATAAACTATTTTGTGTATATTTTTTGATTTGAGCCATGTGTGATGTTGCATCTATGTATGAATATATAAATGCACTGATGCATAGAATGTGTTGACACGATCGAAACATTGTACATACATGACTATATATATATATATATGCACTATATGCACAAACACCCCATATATATAGTATAATATATATAGATACAACCGGAACGAAGAAGCAGAAGCAGAATTCATGAAAAACTTTCCATGCTGCGGTGGGTTTTTTTTTGTGGCAGAAGAATCCCCAACTCTATTTAATCGCTGGTTAACAAAAATTGGATTTATTATCAAACTCCACAAGACGAAGGTTAAAATAAGTTTTTGAAGGTAGATTTTCATATTGGTTGCTTAGTTAAAAGTGGAAACAACATTTCATTGTTTTAGTTTTTTTTTTTTGAGAATTGTATTACAACAAATGTCGTAACAGTTGAATTTAACATGAACTTTATTATAAATGTAAGGAAAATAATAAAAGATCATAAAATTATAACTTAAAATGTATGGTACATCTGCAAAATGATCTATATGTAATAAATTTATTCGAATTTCAACAAGAAATAACATATCAATCGATGGTTAAAAATTTACTATCGTCGAATATCGATGGCACCGACTATCGATTGTTCTCCACCTCTACATTTAACAAGAACTTTGAAATCAGTCTTACAGTTTGATTTAGAATTTTACAACAATGAAAAGAGTGTTATATAAATTTAAGCAACATATATTAAAATCCCCTTCAAAATCTCTACAATTTTGTCTTGTGGCTTTGGTGTTTGTTATCTAAATTTTTGTTGATCAGTGCATTTAGAATGCCTCTCTAAGTATGCAAAAATCCGACCAAAACTTAACACAATTCTTCTCTTGCTGCGTACTCACAAACAACAACAACTACTACAACTACAACAACAACAACAACTACTCCTCCCTGAAAACAAACAAAAAACCCCTGAAAATCCTGAACTGAATCCAACCGAACACAAAATAGAAACTAGAGCAGAACAACATTAATCGGCTGCAAAAGTCCGCCTCGACTTCGCACGCCAATGTAACGCCGCCCTCATCTCGTATTCGCGGTGAACAGGACTCCCGTCTGCTGAGGGATTGGGACTTTGATCGCTTCTTCCCCAAGAATGCCAATGGACCGAGAGGCGGCGGCAGCAATCGAGGAAGCGAGAACAGTAGCCCCACGACCACTGCCAGCCTGAGCAGGAGCTCGCAGCTGAGCACACTGAAAGTGGACACGAAGCTGCAGCGGGCCAGTGTGGCGGAGGCCATCACAAGACCAGTGCCACGTGGCTATCAGCCTTTAAAGGGCGCCGAGCCGAGTGCCAGCCAAAGTATTGCCAAAGATCAGGGACCAAGTCCCAGTGCCAGTTCCATACAAGCGCACAAGCGCCAGGATTCCGACTCCAAGCTACCGATGAACTTTGTGCGGGGCTTTCGGCGCGAAAACTCGGACTTCTTCCCGCTCACCAAGCGCCACTCGGCGGTGCTGAGTGGTGGCGGAGGCACCAGTTCCAGCTCTGGAACCGGAACAGGAACGGGATTGGGTTCCAGCGCCAAGCAGCAGCAGCAGCCAGCTAGAGCCAGTGCCATGTACCAAAGGAACAGCATTTACAACAGCAGCCTGACAAGCAGCAGCATCAGCAGCAGCAGCAAGAACCAAAAGGAGAATGCTGCCGCCTCCACGCCAGCAGCAGCGCCGGCATCTGTCACGCCGGCAGCCAAGGGAGCTGCACCCAAGCCTTCCAAATCCTTGGCCAGCTTCAACTTCCTGCGACCGCGTCGCGAAAAGACTGAATCCGTCATTGTGCTGCAGAATGCTGCAGTTCGTGCCCAGCGGCAGCAGCAGCAACAGCAGCAGCAGGCGCAGGCGCAGCAGCAACAGCAACAGCAGCAGGTAAACGTTCTCAGCTCGCACAAAACAAGAACAACAACAACTACAACCGAGAGAGGCAAACATTTTATTCCAAAAATGCTGCGAAAACATAAAACTCACCATAAAAACAAAAAAAATGTATTGCAAAAAACTGTTATTCCATTTAAATGTGTTTTGTCTTGGCGCCAGAAACGTAAACCAAACCCAAACTACCTAAAAAAAAACAAGGCAACAAATTGTTGAAAATTACCATTTTGCATATGCACACCACACACACACACCTCATACGCACACACCCACACACCACGCACTGTTAATAAACATTAAACTAACGGCTCGTAAATAATAAAATGCTAAAACCAAAGCTGGAAATGTAACAAAAACTTTAAAGACCTAAGGGAAAAACATACATAAAGCATAAAATCACTGTGTATTTAAATATTCTTTCATTGCTTGAGCATGTTTTTGGTTTCATTTTGGTTTATTTCTAATTTTTTAATTGCATTTTCAATTCATATATTTTAAATCGGAGCCCAGCGCCATCTCTTAGGAAGTAAGCTAACCGCAACCTTAATTAAGTCAACGCTCGCTTTCTCTCTTTATGCGCTTTAAGAACTCTGTGATTAACAAAAGCCAATCTGTTAATGACTTCTAACTGGTAGAACATCTGTATATAATAACTCTATAATGTCCCCTAACAAAAAAAATAAAAATAGAAAACAAAGCAAAAGTATCGAATCGAATGCTAATGAGATCAAGTTTTAATACTCGTAGTAGTGCAGGTTGAAGCTATCCTAAACTTCTGGTTTATATGTTAATAACGGTGTCGCTGAAGATTTACGATTTGGAGGCAGCTCTCCCAGTGATCGATTAAGCAGCTATTTTGGATTTAGTGTTGAAATAAAATGAGCTAATTTAATTATACATAAATTTAATTGGGTTTCTGAAAAAAAGCTTAATTTACTAAATAATTGTTGCAGGAACTTAATCAAATAAATGATTTTAAATTGGCAAAGACATCACTAAAAAACAAATTGAAATATAAAATATATTTTACCAAGGATATGAATGGAATATGAAAGGTATCCAATGTAAAATATTATAACTCTTTAATGGCATACTTTTAAACACTAATTGAAATCAATTTCGAATACCCAGCAATATCTTTTGACATTTATAAATAACTAATTAAACTTTTATTAGCTTAGCTTAGCTAGTTTCTATTAAATATAAACTAGAAATGCTCTTTAGAAACTGTCTCTCTGCCGCCTCGTATATAACCTTTGTAAGACTGCTCTCTGTATCATCTTTGTATATAAAACTCTATATTTGCTTTCGCTCAAAATTGTTTTAAAGCTTTTTCTCTGTAAAAATAAAAAAACACCAATTCGTATCAAAAATCAATTAGAAAAAGTTGGCTGGTTTGGAAAGTTTATAAGATAAATATGTAAATCAAGAGTGTTTTTGCAGCTCACGTTTTGCCTGCTGAAGTTGCTGTTAAAGTTGCTAATTATTTAGTTTAAGTTTAGTTTCTAGCTTTAAAACAATTTTGAAACCATTAAGGAGAGACTTGCAGGATGATCATTAAATGTGTTAGATTGTAAGCTCAAGGATAAGCACATACACACTATATACACCACTATTTGTTTCTGTATCTAAATGTATATCGAATACGAAGAAAACCAGCAAAACCACAAGGCTTAGTAGTGTCGGGATCATCATCCATATAGGCAAACAACTACAACAACAACAAGAACAACCTCAAAGTGTGTCTCATTGGCATTCATATTTATCATATATTTTGTGCTGCTGCTCCTTGAATCTTTATGTTCTCTCTTGTACGTTCCTTGAATCTCATTACGTTTGTTACTTTCCGTTTCCCCACCATTCTATAACCCCCATACTGTCTCTCGCTCCCACCTACTCGTTTCCTTATTAATTTCAAGACAAATTTGGTTACCAAAAAATATAATAATAATAATAATAAAATCTACAATATTCTCATTAAACGATTTCTTCTGCTCCCAAACAGAATCGTGGAGGAGGCGGTGGCAGCAGCGGCGTGGGAGGTGGAGGCGTCAGCAGCAGCAGCGGTGTGGGCGCCGATGGTTTAGGCACTCCTGGAACCAGGACCAGCAGTGTCCTGCCCGATCTGCTCAGCCAGGCATCGCCGGCAACGCCACCGCGTCACGATAAATCATCCAGTGAGGAGGTGAGTGTGTAATAAATGCCATTTCTCAGTTTTAATCGATTTTTCATTGTGTTTTCCGTGTTCGTAACCCCTTGTGTGTCCGTCCACTTTGAGTTTTATTTATTTATTGTTTCGTTATAAATTTACTTTGTGATAATAATTCATTGTACTTTCGTATCGTTGTGTCTCTGTCCTCTGCAATCAGAAGTCCATTCCCACAAGGCGAGTCATTCGCATTGTCTTTGTTAGGATTCATAGCTCAGACTTGAAGTTCTTCCGGAATCATAAAGAAATATAATCATTATCAGTCATTCGGTTATCTTAATTGATTAAACAATCATATTACTAACCTGAGTAATAGTTTCAAGTACTTGACAGCAAAATCCACTGCAGAACCTTAAGTTACCTTACATTACTTTATGATTTTCCCCGATTTTAAGTCCCCATATCTAACCCTAATTATAAATGTGTGACTAATAACTAAGAAGAAAACAAGAGTATCACTGCAATAAACATATGTATTTCTTTGACGTGGAGTGCAAAGTTAATTATGAAGAGTGTTGAACAATGAATTGGTCGAAAAATATAATTGCATGGAGCATGAAATGATGTACCCAAGAAAAGAATTTAAAAAGTACACCAGAATCAAAATGTTTAAAACAAAAATTTCTTCTTCTATAATTGTGCTTTGTCTTTCCGCAACGTTTGAGCTGATGGCCACTACGATATATTCTAACCAAATTACAAAAAATTACCAATCAAATACAAAACAAACAGAACATTACAAATAGTAAGTATGAATAAACAACAAACCAACAAAAAAACCCTTCGACAAAAAATGCTCCTAATTTTTGTATAATTTTCTGTCTTGTATAAAAACCAAAAATACCCCACGAAAAATATAAAGAAAATACTTTGTGTATAGTTTTTAATTTTCTCACATACTCTCTCTCCCACTTTCATCACATTTTGTATGTGTTTTTTAATTTAAGGGATAAGGAAATCGTCCTGTGTTCACTATTCTCTCATTCCACCTTATATTATATCAGCACCAGAAGTGTCTTTCAGTTTATATTTCCCTCTCTCTGTACATAGAATACTATATACTTATTTTCGATAAAAGATTACCATTTTAAAATCTATTTGCAAGGAATATTTCCCATTCAATCCACTGTCTTCTGCGTTGCATAGCAGTTCAGTCTTAATGTCCACATTAACTAACATATTTCGCCTACAATGGTTACAGTCTCATATTTCCACACACAAAAAAACACACACACAAACAATAAACACTCGAGACAAATATTCCAAAATAATTTAATTTTTTTTCACTAAACCAGTCAACTTGATGTATCAGTTATCTTAACTGATTATGACAAAGAAAATTTTTCCAGTTGACTAGTGTACATTGTAATGTATTTTCTATATAATTTAAATAATTGGCCTCCAAGGGAAAGACTTATCACATGTCGGTTTTATTTATTTGTCTATCCTAACACATTTTGTACATTTTTTTCACACACTGTTAACAAATCAATGAATGAGTTTTGGCTACACACTTTCGATTGTGATTCTTAGTTTAAGCATTTTGCACATAACACAAAACACCACACTCTACAATAATGCCCTCACTATGCACTACACTCAACCCAAAAACCCAGCATGTGTAAATTATTTAATTTATTTAGTTTTTAGTTGAAAATATCAAGACTAATTTACATTTTTTTCTGCACTTTTTCTATTTTTCTTTTCTCTCTATAAATATAATAAAAACAAAACCCCACAACAAACAAAACAAAATCAAATAAAAAACAACAACAAAAAACCAATAATCGAAATAATCGAACAAAAATCGATAACAGTATCAGGCGGCCATTAGCTCATCCGTGCATTCCACGCCATCGAAATCGTTTATCGCTAGCAGCGGAAGCGGCAGCGGCAGCGTCGGCGCTCTAGGCGGTCTCGGCTTGGGGGGCGGTACCGTTATTGGGGGCGTGATTATTAGCAGCAATAATCACTCGCCACAATCGACGATATCGCTCGCCTCGTCCTCGTCAAATTCGCGCCAGAATTCGCCAAAGAATTCGATCAGCAAGACACGCTCCTCCAGCAGTATTACTAATCTCTTGCACAAATCTGCTTCTTCCTCCTCCGCGAATCTACACCACTTGACGCCCTGCTCCTCAACGTCCTCGGCCTCGCTCTCGATCTCCAACTCAAATGCCAATGCCAACCATACACCGCTGCCCCCGCACGCGTACGCACTGCAACAGAAGCAGCGCAGCTTCCTGACCTTCGGCTTCGGTGCCGGCGGTTCCGGTCCATCGCGTCGCGAGTCTCACGTCAATGTCAATGTGACGCCCACCTCGCATGAGGCGGCCAACGATACCCCCGAGATCCGTAAGTATAAAAAGCGCTTCAACTCGGAGATTCTGTGTGCGGCGCTATGGGGCGTTAATCTGCTGATCGGAACGGAGAATGGTTTAATGTTGCTGGATCGATCTGGTCAGGGCAAGGTGAGATTAAAATACATTTTAATTTACAGATCGATATCAAGGTTGATCGAGGGTCGATACATAAATCAATATCTAAAAGTTGCAATATATGTTTGTGTCATAAAAAAACAACATTCTGTTTTGATAATAAATTAAAAACATTTTTCTATATGATCTAAAATGCAATTCCATTTTTCAAACTACGATATTTTCGATATCACTGACAATATTTTCGATATAATATTGCGCAATAATAATACATGTTATCGATCAATCCTCTCGATATAAGTGAAGTTCTTTACATATATTTTAAGGAAACTCTAATAAAACCTTCTTTTCCCCAAAAAAAACAGGTCTACCAGCTCATTTCGCGACGTCGTTTCCAGCAAATGGAGGTGCTAGAGGGCCAGAATATATTGGTCACCATATCCGGAAAGAAAAATCGAGTGCGCGTCTACTACTTGTCCTGGCTCAAGTCGAAGATCTTGCGAACCGATGGCCTGTCCGATGTGAGTTCTTGAAACTTAACTACTTAATGCATTTACTAATTTCAAATTCGTATTCCTATTTATGCAGCAAGTGGAACGCCGCAATGGTTGGATTAACGTTGGTGATCTCCAAGGTGCTGTACATTTTAAGATTGTCAAATACGAGAGGATTAAGTTCCTAGTGATTGCATTAAAAGACTCGATTGAAATTTATGCATGGGCACCCAAACCATATCACAAATTTATGGCATTTAAGGTAAGACCTATCATACACCGTCATACAACTTTATCATAATAATTATATGATTTTTTGTTTAAAGAATTTTGGTGAATTGGAACATCGCCCGCTTTTGGTCGATCTAACAATTGAGGATCAATCGAGACTGAAAGTGATCTATGGCTCCGCCGAGGGTTTCCATGCGGTTGATTTAGATTCAGCTGAAGTATACGATATCTATCTTCCCAAGCATGTAAGTTGTGTTGTATGTTTTCAATTATCAACTATTGCTAATTAAATATTTGCACATGCAGACTCAGGGTGCAATCATTCCGCACTGTATTGTGGCGCTTCCAAACTCAAATGGCATGCAACTGCTGCTCTGCTATGACAATGAAGGCGTCTATGTCAACACTGTGGGTCGTGTCTCCAAGAATATTGTGCTACAGGCAAGTCATTTGTGAAATATTCCTTTAAAACATTATTGCTTATTTATTATTATTTGTCTGGTTTCTTTTCAGTGGGGCGAAATGCCCACCTCAGTGGCATATATTGGTACGGGACAAATTATGGGTTGGGGCAATAAAGCAATAGAGGTGAGTGGTCTTAAAAAATAATTTTATTTGTTTTATTAATTTGTGTTGTTTTTCCAACGTTTTGCCAGATACGTTCCGTTGAAAGCGGCCATTTGGATGGTGTGTTCATGCACAAGAAGGCGCAGCGCTTGAAATTCCTTTGCGAGCGCAACGACAAAGTATTCTTCAGCAGTGCCAAAGGTGCTTCATCGTGTCAAATCTACTTTATGACGCTCAACAAGCCGGGCATGGCCAACTGGTAATCGATGATCTTGGCGGCCTTTTGCTCAACCCAGCAGTCATGCAGATCCATAAACATTTTCTTCTTATTTTACAACACACAAGCAAAACGAAAAAGAAAGTATCTAAAGAGCGAACACAAAACACACACCCACACACAACATAACGAAGAGATATTTAGCTGATTTAAGTGAAGAAGAGTGCTTATGAAATTCACCACGACAAACAACAACGTTTCAATTAGTAAATGTGCTAAGAGAGCTCAGAAGGGAATCGACGAGCCTATATATATATAAATATATAAAATAATCTACTTAATATTTAGAGAGACGAACGAACACACATTGCAAGCTCACTCGCCGAGGTTTTTCGTGAGATCTGAAAGGAACAGAGAACAGAGAACCACAGAAAAGCAATTTATCCCTTATACCTTTCGGTGTATGTATATTGACGTTACATAAAAATGATCCCAGATTCATTTCGGATGTCGTCTCAAGTGTGTTGTTTTCCGATGATTATGATTTCGCTTTCAAGTTAAACTTAAGTTGAAAACAAGCAAGAACATACGAGTATATGTATCGAGGAGAACACCGCATATATATAAAAAATATATAAATATAGAAATAATAACAATATGCAGTTAGTTTTTGTTCTTGATATTATCAACATAGAATTTATTTGTGCGTTTTTCTGATAATGATCACACATGTGTTAGTGCAGAGCAAGGAGATAGCGCTCATTTTATGGAGAATGAAGAGAAGAAAAGGACAAGGAGACGGAAAAGCGAAGCAAACAAAACCCACATAAACAAAAAACGCCATTGTAAAAACTAAGTGATATAAAAAACAAAAGTAAACAATTAAATAATTGATTAAATGTAAAATAAAAGCCGAACAAGCAACACAAACGGAAGCAAAACCAAGCAAGCTTGCAACAATTAATGGAAATAAATGAACGCGCACCGCAAGACGTTTATAGAGGAGATATTCTCCTTGATAACCACAAATTGGAGGGAATTAATTACACAAACAAAACAAGAAAACGATGAGGATGATAACCTAGTTAAGCTGCATTTTTTACTGAACTTTTATACAGAGCAAAAAAAAAAAGAGAATGAATATTGATGAATGAACGATGATTTATGAGAAAAGAGTAAACCAAAATTCTATAAAATCGTAGCATGTTACAATTTGATAACCATTAACGAACCGAAACATTCATCTCCGCTTGTTGTGCATTTTCCTTGTGTTTCTTACAAGCTTTCTCGATATCAAAAGTGGTCACGTTGCAATATTTATATATCTCTATATATCGAACCATTAAAAACTGGAACACTAATTCTGCCTTATTTTGTGTCGTCCCCAAGCACTCCTCCTCGTCCATACACACACACGCCACGTCCCTCCCTCCACACACACAAAAAAAAAGTCTCATTAAGGAAAAAATGTATGTTTAAAATATTGTTTGTTTTTGTGTTATATAAAATTATCGTATGCCTCCATACCCCGTATTTAATAATGTTCATCGAAGCAAAATGGTAAACAAAAGTGCACTAAAATGCAAATTTAAAACAAGAAAAAAAGAAGAGTAAAAGAATTAGTAATAAATGCTTACTTTATTTCTAAAATAAAACAAGTAAAATGATACAGAAATGAATGTAAATCTAATTATTATATATATATAATCTCAAAATTAAAAAAGAAAAAAAAACAAAAAAATAAATATAATGTGTTTTCACTGGGAGGTGAGGATTGATATTATTTTTAACAGCAAACAGACAAACACAATTGGCTTAATCGGCTCTTGCCAGATATATAATGTTAATATTTTTTAAAAGACATTTACAAATTTGTGTAGTTTTTCCGCTGATTCAAATTTCTTTTGTTTGGAAAATGCTTGGAAATTTGTGATAGAATTATTAGGAAAATTAACAGAGAAAGGCAGGCTTAGACACCAATATACATATGTACATTTATACATGTACATACGTATAAGAAATACAACTATTTGAAAACAAATAAATACAAAATTTTCTGAAATCAGCCAGAGGCCCTATAAGAAAACACGGTTTGGTTGTAATTCACCACAAAAACATGAATCCAGCAATATACCTAAGGTACATATATAAATTATATAATATATATATGCAAATTTTTTAAAATTAATAACTATTATCCCTCAGCCTTCTAATGTTCGTCATCGGAACTCTGGGCTGGACAGCCTGGGCTCAAAATGTTCCGGAATTTGCGGCTGAGTTGACACGTTTGAAAAATATCTACGAAGATGACTCGATTAGCCAGTCTATTAAGTTCAGGAACATCCCTGATCTAATGAATTTCTACGAAAAATACTCAGATTGGCTCAGAATGACACCCACGGGACGAAAAACAGCGGATGATACGTTGAAGGTATACCAGGACGTAAAAGCCAAGCAAATTCAGGTGGATGGTGTGACTCTTCAGGGCCCCTAAACATTCACCGTTTTCGAAAAAATAGATACTATACTCAAGGTACTATACACGCAACCGGATCCAAACCTACTGCAGAACCAAAGGTATATAACTAATGTCATAGAAAAATAGAAAAAACATTTTTTGTAATAGCTGTGTTAAGATCTGCAGTGGAAGAATTGGACACGAAGATATCTTAATCGAAGTGAGCTCAAATTTTTAAGAAAATGTGAAATATTGTAAACAATATTTTTATAAATTCAAATCTTGACACTATTAATTAAAATTTCCAGAAAAGTTTATACAATATTTTATTAAAGTATGTCGTCGTTCAAACCATAGTGCAGCGTTGCCACATTGTGTTTTTTTTCGATATGTGGTCCCACTACATTGAAATGTCAAAATACATCGTTAGAGAAATATAAATTCTAACATTGCAACTATTGCAATCAGAAAATTGCCTTTAAAATCAACAAAGATTTGTAAATTTACCTAAAATATTTAATTTTTGGGAATAAATAAAACCCCATTTTTTCTATATCGATAGTTTAATCAATCGATATAGAGCCAAAGTTTCTACCTTACCGATAGTCCCATCGGTGTTTTGACAGCTCTGCTTCCCTCTCTTTCTTTTCTTTTCCACCCGAAATTTGGTACGTCTCGCATCCGCTCGTGGAGAAATAATATTAATCGCGCAATTTAACAATGTTTATCGCATCATCCAAACGAAATGATACAAAAAACGACAGGGGCATGACTTGCGAAAGCAGATGCACCGGATATTTCGTGGCCTGTTGCGATGGACGGGCGTTAAATGGCGACTTATAGCTAGACGACTTGGATTTTAATTGTGTATCAATTGTTTTGCAGCAATGGGTCGCGTTATTCGTGCACAGCGTAAGGGCGCTGGTTCCGTGTTCAAGGCGCACGTGAAGAAGCGCAAGGGAGCCGCCAAGCTGCGTTCCCTGGACTTCGCCGAGCGTTCTGGCTACATTCGCGGCGTTGTCAAGGTGAGTTGATGAAAGTGCCCCAACCCTACAGGGCGCGGGCAATGGTGGAATGTTGCTTAAAATAATCTTTATTACCAAATATTACAATATTGTATCTAATTTAAACCCGATTTGTTTCAGGACATCGTCCACGATCCCGGCCGTGGCGCTCCTTTGGCCGTCGTCCACTTCCGCGATCCCTACCGCTACAAGATCCGCAAGGAGCTGTTCATCGCCCCTGAGGGCATGCACACCGGCCAGTTCGTGTACTGTGGTCGCAAGGCTACCCTACAGATTGGAAATGTGATGCCTTTGAGCCAGATGCCTGAGGGTACCATTATCTGCAACCTGGAAGAGAAGACCGGCGATCGCGGCCGATTGGCTCGTACTGGTGGAAACTATGCCACCGTCATTGCCCACAACCCGGACACCAAGAAGACCCGTGTCAAGCTGCCCTCCGGCGCCAAGAAGGTTGTGCCCTCGGCCAACCGCGCCATGGTTGGCATCGTTGCCGGCGGCGGTCGTATCGACAAGCCCATCCTGAAGGCCGGTCGTGCCTACCACAAGTACAAGGTGAAGCGCAACAGCTGGCCTAAGGTGCGTGGTGTTGCCATGAACCCTGTGGAGCATCCCCACGGTGGTGGTAACCATCAACATATTGGTAAGGCGTCCACCGTCAAGCGAGGCACCTCTGCCGGTCGCAAGGTCGGTCTCATCGCTGCCCGTCGTACCGGTAGGATCCGTGGTGGCAAGGGCGACAGCAAGGACAAATAAGCACTGGTTGCGGCAGTCCGGCGTGCAGGAGCAGCAGGTTCCGCCTGAGATCAGGGAGCCGGTGGCGCTAGTAGTGGTGCTGTTGTGTGCAGCAGCGCTGCTGGAAAGAATGCTATTCTACATGGAAAATCTGTATGTTGTCGGCATACACTTGACACGGCGGAATAAAACTTATTTGTAAAAAAAATAAACACTGTATTTGTCTTGAATGTTAATTATAATGGTATTTAATGGAGCTGGATGCGCCTATCCCTATACAAGCTATAGCTTCAAGCCCTCAATTGTTAGTTTCAGTGAGAGGTTAAACAAAGCAGGTCTTTTGAATGGTTTCTGGTTAAGACCCATGATCATTATTGAGCTTCCCAGCTTAAAAATCTGTACCTGAAAGCTTATTTATTTATTATTTAACAAGAAAGGAAGCTAACTTCGGCTAGCCGAAGTTTAAATACCCTTGCAGTTCTCTTTGATTTCCCTTATTCTTAGAAGAAAATTGTAAAAAATTGGCAAAAAATTAGAAATCGAGTTTTGAATGCAGAATCAAAAAACCCTTCAAGGTGTTCGCGAATTTTACCCATTTTTTTCAACAAAATGTAAGGGGTTACACCGTCAAAATTGTAAAAAATTGACAAAAAATTAGAAATCGATTTTTGAATGCAGAAAAGTTCTCCCATAGAAACTAAGAAGAAAAAACCAAACCAGACTGAAATCGGTTGAGTTTAGCCCAAGTTATGATCAAAAAACCCTTCAAGGTGTTCGCGATTTTTACCCATTTTTTTTCAACAAAATGTAAGGGGTTACATCGTCAAAATTTTAAAAAATTGGCTAAAAATTAGAAATCGAGTTTTGAATGCAGTAAAGTTCTCCTATAAAATCTAAGAAGAAAAAACCAAACCAGACTGAAATCGGTTGAGTTTAGGTCAAGTTATGATCAAAAAACCCTTCAAGGTGTTCACGAATTGTACTCATTTATTTTTTTCGGTTAAATAATTATTTTAGATTTCTATAGCATAATACATCCATCTTTTAAATTTCTGTGTAAAAAAAACACAAATTACTCGAATTTGGTATGAACCGGATGCCGTAAGCAGTATATTTTCATATGCAATGCACGGTTACACTGTTGAGCGTTTTCATCGAGACCCGACTACGGTCTGTCTAAACGTTGTTGGTGTATGCGCGGAGTGAAACAAATCCAATTCTTTAATTTCTCGTTAAGCCCTACACTATAATGGATCGCACTTTCTACGAGGGCTGGCTGATTAAGTCGCCGCCCACAAAGCGAATTTGGCGAGCAGTAAGTTAAACAATAGTGAAAACCCCTCGAACAAGGAGATAATATGCTGCGAGTGAAAACTGTTTTCTCCCTTTGGTGAGAAAGAGAGAGGGGAACCGAACTCAAATCGAATGGAGGAAATTCCTCGGAGTGATCAGTGAAATGTGAAGACCGCAAGGGTTAACGGTAACCAAAGGCCGGAAGAGATTTCCGCAATCTCGGCATAGTTAGCAGTGTTGTTGATTTTCCAAAGTCCATATCGGCGACTGAGTCACGAAGAAGACAAATAAACGGAACGATGGATAATGGCAGTGGCATTTTTTACAATTACGCTGCGCCTGTATTGGTGGGTGTGCGTGTGTGTGCGTTTGTTTGCCGTGGCTGTTTTTGTCATATAAAACTTAATTCATTTTTAAGCCGAGGAGGGGATCACGGCAGTTGATTGGAATGCAAACAAGCTAAAACCGCAGAGAGGCGAAGCGGATGGAAGCAGTGGCATCGATAATTGCAAAATGTGAATGAATTTACGATGGCTTCCTCCCTCTCTCTGGCTTTGTGCTCTCCCCTTTCCCCCGTGCTTCGGTGAGGACGCGCATATGTGTGTGTATGTACTTGCTTGGCCTAGTGTGCGTTGTTTATGTTTGCTTATGGCGTGGGAACGTGTTTTGGCGCTGGGCTAAATTTACGCTTAATTAATTTTCCGTTTAATGTTTACTTGAGGGAGCTGGTCCCTGTTTACCGCCTTCTTCCCCCACTCATTCTCCAGCCGCTCGTGTATTAAATTACCGCCAACTGTTGCGTTTAATCAAATTTATTTTCCCCGTATTCTCTCCTCACTGTTTTCTTTTTTTTTTTTTTTGTAGGAGAAAGACTGAACAAATGGAATGAGAATCCAAGCTGTCTAGTGCTTGTTTATGTGCATATGTTATTTTCTTTTATGTGTGCATCGGGCACAAAAATAAAAATAAAGCAAAAAACTGGAACTGTCTTACCATCTCTTTTTTTTGTTCTTGTTACTAGAGATGCGCTTGTGCCGTGAGTGAAATTGTATCACGAAGTGTCTTTAATGTCCTTATATAGGAACGAGGATTATTTTGATGGAAAAAAATATAACTTAGCCCGTTTTCAACATATTTTCATATAATTTGAGACATCTTGTATTGTTTTAGAATTATGATTTTAATTTGATCAAAATCGGATTATTATATCATATATCATATAAATCCTTAAATAGAAAAAATTATAAATACTTACTTACTGCAAAGGTATTTAAACTTCTTCTTTTATACTTCAAAGCTGTTAGGAGTTTTACATTAAATATTTATTTTTATTGTGTTCTAAGCTTCTAAAAATTTTGTAAGTGCTGGAGAAAGGTCATTTATAAACTTTTTATAAGGAACATGGAATATTTTAAAGGGACATCCTTTTGGAGTCAAGAGTCTGTACGTCGTTGATTGAGCTTCTAGTTATGCCTCAACGCTCTACTTCTTGCTTTGCTTCCGTCAACCGTACCCGTATTGGGTTTTTCTTATTGACATTTATTTGTGAGTCAACCGGGTCAACCGGGCCATCAGCTTTGGCTCTGAACATAATGTCCCCCCATCCTTGGGCACTAGCAATCCAAAAGATGATGACCACCAGGCAGCTGTCAGAAAATTATAAAGGACTTTGAGATACAAGTATTTAATTACTTATTGTAAACTTACCTCAAGTAAATTGTAGGATTCATATTGTGCTTAAGGTTTTCGAATTGATTCAAACTCAAAACTAATAGCTATTCGAACAAGTGGTCCCTATTTATAGGAACACTCTTGCTCTTATCGATTCTTCATGGAACAATGATTCAGGGGTTCAATGGAATTCAGCCGAAAATATTTTGGCTTATCTGATTTCCAAAAATTTATATTTCATTTGGTTTTGTTTATGTTTTAATATTTCAATGTTCTGGGCTTTTAATCCATGACCTTTTTTCCATAGAACCTAGCCCCAGTTTTGTTGTTAATCGACTTCTTTTCTGCGTAAAATACATATTTGTTCAGTTAAGAATCATATTTGATTAATACAGCTTAAGAAAAATGCTATTGCTATTTTAATTGGTTTACCAAGAAAATTTAATTCATTTTCGGAATTATTTTAGTTTTGAAGTCAAAGATAATGCCTTAGAAATCAGCACTATTTTAATTGCATGCTATGATTGCATTCTAAGAATTGATTTTATATTTGTAATCTTGTTTGGGATCTTGAACTCATATGATTTCCTGCTTTCTATTATTGATTATGTGAACCGAGTATATGGTTTCAATATATGGGCAACTCTCTGAAAAGGTCAACCGCGTCAAAAACAACAAAATATGCTCTAAAATAAATATTTTTAGCATAGTAACATTAGGAAATGTTCCAATGGATAAAATTTGAAAGCCTTTATCATATTGTAAAACAAATTTTAAAATATTCGAATGCAAAAACTCGCGGAAATTTCCATTTTTCATCATTTTGATGAAAAACACCATAAAAAAGATCATGTTATGTTTTGACAAAAATCTCCAAAGCAGAGAAACTAAGCTTAGACTTTTGCTTTCTATCATCACTGGGAGATTTCAAAGAGTCAAAAGATACCACATTTATACTTCTCTGATTTACCTAAATAGTAAAAAACATAACGAAAAGTACGATGGAATTTTCTGTCAAATTCAATTTAAAAAAAACTACTTAATATTTTTAATTGAAACTACAATTTTTATTAGTAGAAATCAATGCATTATACTGTAAAATTATTTGCATTAAAATGGTCCATCACGTTTCGCTGCAATCGGGGCTTGAACTGGATTTCAAAAAAGTGACTTCTATCTGAGTCGCGTGCGAATACCTAAAATTTTTGTGATTATCTCGAAAACGAACCTCTGCCCAAAATCGATATTTGCACCATATATAGTGCTAATCAAGAGCTTTAAGTTTCATATTTTGTAAAAATTACATAAATTCTTGGTACATGTTTTTTGCAAGTTCGAATGTGTACGAATGTCGCGTTCGACATCAGAGAGTTACCCATATGTACAATATATTTCTTAGAAGGTTTCAAAGTTTGCAAAGATTTTACGTTGCTAATATTTTGAAAGCCACTGTGTAAGCAAACCGTAGTAATGATGCCTCAAGAAAATTATCTGCGTATTTCCATCGCCTCGGGGTGCCAATTTGTGGCTTGTGTGCGGCATTATTATGTTTATTGTTTATAATTCAATTAGCCGTGAAATTTTGCAGACGGAAAAAAAGTCCACCGGAGTTGCTGTTGCTAGCTGGGACTCAAACCCCTTGACCACTTCACTTTACTCAGCTGTTTGGCAATCAATTCTGACGGTAACGACGACGTGGGTGTAGATAGGTGTGGTGTGTGTGTGACCGGCGATTACCCAAGAAACTGTCAATGCAAAAATATGATTCGCAGAAAAGCAGCGACGTTGCAGTCGCCGCTTCATCACACGCTTACTCACCACTGGCGTTGGATTTTGATATAGCGTATATAGTATAGTATAGTCAGTCGGAGCGGTAATGGGCTGCTGCACCCTTTCATATAACCTTCGATCCAGAGTTCATCGTTGCACCCTCGATGCGATGTGGGTATCATCGTCCTCAGAAGTCTGTAATCACAAACAGTAGTGTGAGTTATGTTTATTTTATTGAGATGGCTTGGAGTAAGTTCATAATAACAGAGGATGTTCCGGAGGAGCTATCGCACATTTAAATCTGATCTAAATAATAAATAAAATCCTCCTAACAATTAAGGTTTTAGCGGGGTATCTTATCAAAATTGCTTTTCATTTGAGTTTCCATACTCAGTTCTTATGATAGAGTGAGATATTTTCTCCAGTATAGCTAAACCTGACTTTGGCTAGACGATAGATTAAAGTCTCCTTTAAAGCAATTTCTGCTATCAGTATTAATGTTTAATTGTAAATTTATACATATATTGTTAATTGTTATTTGTAGTTTATGAGTTGAGAAAGGGGATTTCCCTTTTTGTAGAACGATAACTTCATAGCAGCTCTTTAACGCCTTGTTTTCCCTTACATTTTCTCCATTTCAGCGCTGGCGTCGTCGCTGGTTCACGCTGAAGCAGGGCGAGATACCCGAGCAGTTCTGCCTCGAATACTACACCGACCACAACTGCCGCAAGCTGAAGGGCGTCATCGATCTGGATCAGTGCGAGCAGGTGGACTGTGGCCTGCGGCTGGAGAATCGCAAGCAAAAGTTCCAGTACATGTTTGACATCAAGACGCCCAAGCGCACCTATTACCTGGCTGCGGAGACGGAGGCGGACATGCGTGACTGGGTCAATTGCATCTGCCAGGTGTGCCACCTGCACGACACCAAACAATCGAATGAGCTGCCATTGGGCGCTGTGGGGGCAGGTGAGTGGGATGCGAATAAAGAAAGCCAAGGCCTCGAGTTTCTAAAATCTATTTCCTGTTTCAATTTACAGATGAAAACCGCACCCAGCACACAAGCTCCAGTGGCGGACTGAGCAACTCCACTCAGAATACGACCACCACTTCATTGCACTCCTCCGCTGGTACCACACAAGCGACACAATCGGCAGCCGTTTCCAGTGCTGGAGGTGGTTCTGCCACACAACTTCGACGGCCGGCGGTCATTGAACAACAGCCCCTGCCCCTGGGCGCCGGTAACAATAACTCGGACTCTGTGTATGTCAACACCGAGTACAGTAATCGCGAGTCGATGCTCTGCGATGGCAACTTTGATCAGCAGGATCTGCTCTCGGCTGCCCAGCAGCAGCCGCCGCCATCGCCGGCCACGGCACTATATTTAAATCACAGTGCATTGATCCAGGCACAGGCAGCTGCTGCAGCCGCCGAGCAACAGCAACAGCAGCAGGCGGCGGCTCGCCTGGCGGTCAGCGCCAATGGTGTGGTACGAAAACTCCCGGAGCATCTGGTGCTCACCCAGCAAACTTTGGCTGAGGCAGCAGCCCAGCAGTGCAGTGTCCAGGCTTCGCCAGCTTTAAGTACCGCCTCTGGTCCGTATATACCCATTAGCGAGTGTTTCTCCGGCAGTCCACGATATCTGCCGGGCTCTGGGCTACCCGGTGGTGTAGGACCAGGAGCAGGAGCAGCAGCAGCAGGAGAAGTGGCCATACCAAACAATCCCACAACGCCGTTGAATAACTTGGATCCAAAGTTCTACGATACGCCGCGTAGTCATAACAATATTGGTCTGAATTTGACCAACGATCAGTCATACTCACCGAAGATCACCAATTTGAGTCTGGTAAGTTATAGTTAAAGGCGAAATTGATTTAAAAATCAATATTTTATTTATAAATTTGAGCAATAAATCGATATTCGGTTAGAGGTAGCGGAACTATGCCAAAGAAGATTCAATTCCAATGTTTTCTCTGATTTAATTGCAAGCTGTAAGGTCATACAAACTTTCCAAAATTCCCACAGCTTCCTTCTTATTTATATATTTTTAATAAATGATCTCTATGTTCTTATTTGTTTCAGCAACAATTGGCCAATGCCAATGCTAGTAAGCAACGCTCGGACTCCGACTCCGAGAGTGTTTTCACGGATGACGATGAGTGGGCACATCCTTTGCCACTGCGCGAGAATGTGGGTAAGTTGTCAGAAAAATTCCTCCACTCCAATAAACCTAAAAATAATAACACTTGGCTTATTACAGATCGCAGCACCAGACCCTCGGATAGTTCCATTGAGAACGAGTCCTTTGTGCTGACCTACTCGCAGCGTTTCTCCAAAATGCCAGAGGAAGGCGGTGGTGGGGCGGCACAGCCAGTTGAAAAGTTAAATTGCAAGCAAGTGGCGGGCGGAGCAGCTGCATCTGCTTCACCTGGTGACCAACGAACGCTTGAGAAACTAGCCAAGGTGCTGAAGAATAAGAATAATCTCATATTGGACTTTAAGGAGAATGAAAAGTAAGTGAAAATTAAAAACATTGAAGAATATTCTATTAATAGTATATACTTTTAGGATTCCTCGCGATCTGCCGCAGCTATCGGATACAGAGAACACTTCACCGGCCATTGTGGCGCGGCGCAATGCCCATTCGGCGTTCATCGAGGAGAGCTACGACATTCCACGCTCCCATCAGCTGCCCTATTACAATGTCAACCAGCTGCTGGGCGAGCGCCCCGTGGTGGTCACCAGTCCGCACAACACCAATCCCATAGCGGCATCCACACCGAATCTCATGGCCGCAACTGCTGCCGCTTTGGCAGCAACCACGACGGCGGCGAATCCCAGCCAGATTCCGGACGCATCGCCCACCACCAGTGCGGCTCGAACACTGCCCCGACCTCACTGCTATACAAATGCGGCGCCCACAAAGATGGAGGGCAATGTATTTCGTTACGATTTCATGGAGCAAGCGGACTGTCCGCCAGTTAATCGCAAGCTAAAGCCCAAGGTGGTGGCTGGCACGCCGGCCTTGGAGGACAAGCCGCCGGAGGAGTTCCCGGCCAAGCCGCCGGTGGGTGTGGAGCACTTAACCAGCAAGCTAGGAGCTGCCCATCTGCAGCAGCAGCAACAGCAGCAAGTTATTGTGGGACCGCCCAGCGTGGATCGAAAGTGCAAGCCGAATGCCTATAAGGTAAGGAACTAACTATATTAATTGACTTAATTCTTGAAACTTTAAAAACAAAACTTTGATATTCTCATTTTAAGCTGGGCACTGCGTCGGCTACCATGTCACCGGCAACGCGTCGCTCCTCGGGAGCCCCGCTCTCTATGGTGTTGCCACATGATACCGATGTTCATTCGCCAGCGGCAGCTTCCTTTTTCCATGAGACGCGCACCCTGCCACGGCAGCAGCATCGCCAGCAGCATCATCATCATCATCCCAATAGTCCTGGCAGCATGTCGGTACAACATCAGCGCACTGTGTCGGCAGTCGCTGCCATGTCGAGCTCGGGAGTAACGTCGGCGGCAACCAAGCAACAACAGCCGCAGGCAGAGCACAAGCTGCAGTACTTAGAGCTGGATGTCACCAACAAACCGAATAGTTCCAGCATGCATGTGGGCAATCTGTATTCGCAAGGCGGAAACGCGGCCAGTGCAGCCATGCGACTGTCTGTCGTAGATGCTGCGGGAGCCAGGGGTCCAAAGCCCAGCAGCGTCGTTTACAATTCGGTGGACTTTCTCAAGACGGAGGCATTCAAGCGGATACGTGAGGAGCGCAACAAAGAGAGCACCGAGAGTGGCAAGTGATTGAGTGGCCCCCCCGACAGGTCCCCAAAAACATCTTGACAACGTGCAATAACCAAGGAGACCGAACACGTTGCTGCGCGGATCCATTAGTAGTGCCTATACAAAATTACAAATATGAAAAAAACAGTGCAAATTCCGATCGTCGAATGCACAGACGACCATTATACACACTCACACACATATCTAGTTCATAAGTCTTTAAATTTGTAACTGCATCCTCACCCGAATCTGTGTCGTTCGTCGATTCATGTTTTTAATCGTGCTTCCAACACTTCCACATATTTATTGTTAAGCTTCGGAATCAAATAATAACAATGTAACCATGACAAACAAGCGATCTTAGTGCTAATTTTACAAATGCAACCACGCAAGCGGAATATTTATATATAAATCTATACACGAATTTTATATGGTAACAAATTATTTACAATTTATAAATGTAACACATGTGTGCGACAACGCAAGCTTTAGCTTGATTATTGTGCTTTAAAAATATATATAAACAATAATAATACCAAAACCTGTCTTATTTGTTAAGAACTTTATCTCTGTTTGGAAGGGTTTTTTGTTTATGAATATATTTTGACCGCTGTTATTAGAAACCATTGTTTGTTGTTGAAACAATCAAAGTCAACCCAGTTACACCTGACAACGCACAACTCCACAGCAAGTAAACTGTCATTATTATACAAATAGTCGATAAAACTAGTATATGCTTTAGAGTTTGCTTACTTTCAACCTTATATTTTATTTGCAAAAGCATGTCGCTGGTCTACATCACCCATCACGATGAGAACATCCTCGAGTGCGAGCAAGACTTTGCCTCGGGCCAAGGAGGTTCAATCTTTAGTTTCAAAAATCGTAAGTTACCAAGGCTTAAAGGGGACATATCCTAATATAATATAATCCCCAGCCACTGTTGAGAAGGCCGCTAAGTATGCGAAGAAACTTCGCGAACGCTTGAATGAGGAGGACAAGAAGCTGTCAGTTGTCCTGCAGAACGATGGCACTCGCGTATTGACCGAGGCCAAGAAATCACTGCATCGCACCATGGGCTATGCCCACACTCCCATCAATCCGCCCAATGCCTTTCTGCGCAAAAATCAGGGTGTCAAGTGGCGTCGCGAGAACACCCACAAGTGTCCCAAGGCAAAGCCGATGCCGCCACTACCGCCGCCGGGCAGTGTGGGCAAGACGGTCGTTGCCCCCAATTTCATCAGGCGCAACAAGGAATCTGCAGGAAAGACAACCGCTTGTCCGCCGCCTCCGCGATACATTGACACACCAGTGGGAACGCGCCACAATCTGATCAGCTCAGGCTTGGTGCCGCAGCATATCGGTCGCAAGGATTTCGGTAAAGTGCCGATTTACCTTAAGAAAACCAAGAAGATGTTAGCCGAAGCGAATGCCATTTGTGCCAAGGAGCAGGCACGTTTGCTGGAGTTGTGTCGCGGTATTAAGGGCTTTACGAGAACCACGCCTGACAACCTCGGCGGTCCGCCAGAAATGCCCGGCATGCGGGTGATGGACAAGGCCGAACGCAACGAGATTCTCGAGGGGCTGCGCTCGAGTCTCACCGAGATGACCAAGCAGTATCAGTCCATGTCGCTGCTCATCGACAGCCAGGCCAAGCGACAGCGCAAGAGCAAGCTGGAGACCGATTTGCGTCAAGTTGAGCAGGATATACTGCTGATCGAAACCACGCCCATCATCTATGTTTCCGAGTATTAAATCCAATTCGTTTCGTATGTGTGTCTTCGTCTGACAGCTGAGTGGGTTTGCCCGCTCTGCTCTTAGAGGCGGATACCCACGCAGAATACCATTTGTACTTTTAGGGTTGAAAATAAATTGTAACGTTTATGCATTTAAGAGCTCTTCCGTGAAGCTACCATGACAGAAGGGGCAAGTTATCTGCTTGCTGTCCTTGTGCTCATACAGCTCCTGCAGGTTCTCCAGCTCCATTAGAATCTGACGGTCACAGAGGGTACAGTAGCGACGCTCCAAGCTGAGGGAGATCTGAAAAGGATAAGGAGTTTTATCTTTAATATTTTAAGCTATATCTATCTCTAAATATATGTTTATTAAATCAACAAATGGATGTTCTGTATGAATAGGTTAGGGACAAGGCTAGGGACATATAAAATATTTAATTCATTTGAAGAATGAAGCTTTAAATTATTTATATTTCTAGTACACACCTCCATATAGGACACACAACAGCGTATTCCTGGCATTCCGGACTCTTGATCCACAGCTTCAGGAGGATTACCTCCCAGCTTTAAATGCAATATCTCCAAATGTGTGCTTGTATGCTCCACAAAGGCAGTCGTGGTGGTCTTAAGAGGATGCTTTTCAGGAAAGTCAGCCTTAAGTCTGTTAATCAGTCGGTAAGCCTCGTTAAACATGCTCTTGGCCGCCATATCCTGGAATGGCGACAGCTTACTCAATGTCCGCAGAAACTGCAGTCTCAGTCTGATGTGTGTTGTGGCTAGCATCGCCTGAAGCAGTTCCATTTCGTCCAGGTACTTTTGGGCATGCTCCGTTAACTCAAGGAGGTTTGAGTGCAGGTGGGAAATGGCTTTTAGGACATGATATTTAAGTTTCAGCTTAAGCAGCTGCGTTTCTGTGGCATCCTCGACAAACTGAAGGGAATCCAATGGAATAAAGTCGAGATATTTTTGCAGTTCCTTTTGGGAAAAGATCTTCAGGCGCAGTTCGGCCAAGTAGTCGGTGTAGGGATTGATAGGCTCGTTAAACTTCAATTTACTAGCCAGCCGAGAGAGTACCTCTGCCGCATCCTCATCTTGTATCTTGCCCACTTGCATAACTATTTGATTTCGGTGCCACAGATGGGAGTTCATGTACTCTTTGTTGCGGGTTAGGAAAACCGTCATAAGATTGCCGTTTGAACTGTTGCTAAGATCCAAAACATCGAAGTTTTCGAGAGTATCCATGGGTATGGATTGCTTTGTTAGACTAAGCTGGTTGCCTTCGTGGCTGATTTGAATGCGTTGCAGGTTCTTGCTTATGTTTCCCACGACGTAGCTATTGTGGCTAAGGGCAGCGAGAGCGGTGATCTTTATTCCGCCAACATAAAGTCGTGTTTCTAGCCATTCTTCCGCCTCCTCAGACATTTGCAGGCACCAGGTAAGCAGATGTGCCGCCTTGCAACAGGTTATGTAGTAGCAGCCTCTCTTGGGACATCGGCTTATCAATCCCCTTTGCAAACCCATGCGATCCGGTTTGCTCCACAATTCTTTTATCAGTACGAAACAGGATTCATTTGAGGTGAAAACTCTGTACAGTTTGATGATTCCTTTGACATCGCCGACAAGCAGAAGATCCTCAAAAACCTGAAGAAAGCAAATGCGATCCAAGCTGGTTTCCAAAACTTTGTGCTCGCGTAGAGTTTGGACATCGGGGCTTAGGCTAAGCAACCACAAGCTACCATTGGCGGTTCCCAAGACCAAGGAAAGTCCGTCATCTTGGCTGGAAAGCCACGCAAACATCGTGATCCAAGCGCGATCCATTAAAGCCTGATACTTTTTAAAGCTGTTGATCTTCGAGAGCTTCGTGGGCGGCAGCAGTGAGTCCCGCAGGACCACGGCCACATTGAGGCTATCCAAGTGACTCCAGCCCGGGTACTCAGCGGGTTTGCTCATAAAGATCAACGCACCACGGGTGTTGAGCCAAGCCAGCAATAGATTTCCATTTGGTAACAATCCGTTTGCCTTCTTTACAGCTCGCAATTTTGCGGGTGGAACGGCGGCGGAGCAAACAGCTGTGTAGACTGGCTCCAGGGTCAAAGCTTGCGTCTCCAGGACATTGCAGCTATCATATATGTTTTCGAGGTTCACTTGTTTAGCCCAAACATCCAGGGGTCGCAGCTCCAATGCGCTGAACTCAAAATCCGCCAAAAAATATGGGAATGGCGCCAAAAAGCTGGATTTATCGGTTAACTCCAAGGTGACCACGTTCGATTTGGAGCCAATTAGAGCTATGAAGTCTCCATCCGCATGACTGGCCAGGAAGTCTTCAGTGGAATCCTGACGAACATCGCCCTGGGCGAGCACTGTGAACTGTGGGTTAGCTGAAAAAGAGAAGGAACTTGGTAAAATAAAATATTTAAAGAGAGAGGAAAAGTTACAATGCTAATATTTGATTTTTTTTAAGCTTGCGGTAGATAAGATCAGGTTATATTACTGATAGGATAAAGTCACATTAGTGTGTAATACAAAACACCTGTCAGTTAGTTGAATTATTTCGTTGTTTCTATGGGATTTAAGAGCATGTTTAAAGAGTTTCCGATTATCAGGAGTGAAATCCATAAAATACTCAATTTTTTGTTAGTACGAATAGAGCGAGCACAACAAAACCCATAATAATAATCGACAGTCTGCGCGCACGCTAATGTAATTGTGTGCGTGCACATATCCCACACAAACACACTCACGTTTACCGACGTCGAGGCCGCTGCCAGAAATTGTTGCCTCAGTAACACTCATCATTTGGTCGCGCAAAGTTCAGGAATCCCAAGTCCAGTATGGCGAGCAAGAAGTTTGGTCTTGACTTTGTGAAGAATGTATCCCAGTACATCAGCGGCGCACAGAGCTTCGATCGAGTCGTGAAAATGGTAAGGAAATGCAACAAATTGCAAGCAACGCCGCGTTGATTCACATGCAAAACAGCTGGCAGCTTAGCCAGTGATGGTGTTATATAACAGTTCCCAGTTATCGATAAGTGAGCGCGGTCTTAATGCACTCATCTCTATCCTAAGCTCTGAGGAGATTTTTTAAACCATTTTTAATATTTTTTCCTACAATTTGTTTTTGAAGCAATGTTAAATTTCCTTACTTGCAGATCAAAATCACGGACGGCGGTGATGGTCGTGCCGTGGGCGAGTTTACTGTGGAGAAGGAACATCTGAATCGCGGTGGAACATTGCACGGCGGTCTAACCGCCACCATTGTGGACAATGTCACTACTTACGCCCTGATGTCCAAGGGTTCGCATCCTGGAGTTTCAGTAAATCTGAACGTGAACTATATATCGCCAGCTAGAGCGGGTGAAGTCGTGGAAGTCGAAGCCAATACTGTGCGGGCAGGCAAGAAATTGGCCTATTTGGATTGTGTTCTCAGGCGGAAATCGGACGGAAGGATCATTGCCAATGGTGGACAAGTCAAATTTGTTGATATCGACAAGAATAAGAAGGAGTTCTAAATCAATGAAAATATTTCTGAAATTTTAAAAATAAATTTATCGCTTATCGATTGGCTCATGGTTATTCGATAGCTCTCAAAAACAGGTGTTGTTTGTTTATATTTTGTAACTTGGTTTTCGGTTTAGTAAAATTCGTATCTTTGGGGTTATTCCGGATGTAGTTTTGGTATGTTGAGGATTCCTGTAAATTTCCTTACATTATGTTGTCGATATTTACTTTTTCAATTCAATATTTTTCAGAATAAACATTAGCAGCCTGAGGTTGGTGTGAGACGTAACACAAATTCGAAGAAATATGGGAACTCGGAAGAAGGGTTTGGAATTCGCCAAACACATCACCGAAATTATTACCAAATCAACGGGATTTGAAAATCAGCTTAACAAGGTTAGAATTGCCATTCAAATGCAGTTATATAGTTATCTATAAATTTTTTTTTATTAATTTCAAGGTTAAGATCTTGAGTGGCGGCGATGGAACCTGCTGTGCCGAACTGAAAGTAGACCAAGATCATGTGGACTTTAGAAATTTCCTGCACACCGGCTACATAGTGACACTGGTGGACATGATTACCACATATGCCTTGATGTCCAAGCCCTGTCATCCTGGCGTTTCGGTGGACATAAGCGTGAATTTCCTGAAGGGCGCCAAATTGGGCGACGATGTAATCATTGAGGCAAATCTGGTCCGGGCTGGCCAGAACCTGGCCGTCATTGACTGCATGCTAAAGGACAAAAAGGACGATTCGGTGATAGCCAAGGGCTCTCAACTCAAATACGTTAATTTTGAATAGGATATTATTATATAGAGGCTGCACAATGACCAATTTAATTGGTTGAAAATAGGGATCAACTTTTGTAAAAAAGTTAAATAAACCAAAAACCTTCTGGCCTCAGAATCTAATAAGTGGTAAGATGTTTTTTGAGAAGAGATCGTTACCTTTATGTCTTACCGATTATCTTCAAAGCAAACCCTCATTACCTTTTAAAAATGTCCTATCTTCCCAGCTCTTGATCGTTAAATAATCATTGATAGATAGCAGCACTGTAATTGTGAGCGTAAACACTTTCGTCGCCCTGAAAATGGTTGCCTCAGTTACTCTCGACTTTTCGTCGTGCATAGTTCAGGAAAACCAAATCCAGCGGAATGGCGACAAAGAAATTCGGTCTTGATTACATAAATAAAATAGTCGATTTCGCCGTCGGCAAACCCGGCTTCGACAGGGTCTTGAGAATGGTGAGCTTTGAAGCTTTTCGTTAAGGATAAACCTAATCCCCAAAATCCACAGATCAAACTCACGAAAGGCGGCGATGGTTCTTGCTTGGGCGAGTTCACGGTGCAGAAAGAGCATTTGAATCGCGATGGCATACTGCACGGCGGTCTCACGGGCACCATTGTGGACAATGTCACCACATACGCCATGATATCCACAGGAACGCATCCCGGTGTTACGGCCAACCTGAGCGTGAGCTATATAACGCCCGCTAATCTGGGAGATGTCCTTGAAATCGAAGCCAATACTGTGCGGGCGGGCAAGAAAATGGCCTATTTGGATTTGGTTATCAGGCGGAAGTCGGATGGCAGGGTTATTGCCAAGGGTGGACAGGTCAAGTACATTCAGTTTGATGATGAAAAGCTGGCTTTCAAAGAAAAATAAAAACTGTTACTTACTATTTGAAAATGAATTAATAAAGCATTGAAGGATAACTACGCCAAACCTATGTATGTTTCTTGTCTTGTTATTTTTAAGCTAAAGTAAAAGGTTGCATTTGTACCTTTGGGCTATTCCGGAAGTAGTCGTCTTAGGTGGGTTTGGTGCTCTAAATTATCATTATTATAGTTCTATTTACCTTAGTTTTGTTGATTTTTCCGGTTGACTCCAGACAAAGTGTGTAAAAATGCACTCAAAGATAAAAAACAAAATCAAAGGAAACCATTCTCAATGTTTTAAATCGGTTGACTTATTGACGTCAGTTATGGGAAACTTATCTGAACCTTTAAGTTGAAGATCAAGTGATTGATAAGTCTTATCTATCTACCCATCTATCACCTATAAATTTTTTAGGTTTTGTACATTTCTAATTCAGAAAATAGTAGCTTACAGGTTGTTAAAGGAGTAACATTCATTAAATTAATAATGGCAACTCGCAAAAAGGGTGTGGAATTTGTCAAACATATCACCGAAATCATAGCCAAATCCACAGGCTTTGAAAGTCACCTTAAAAAGGTTAGAATTAAATATATTATTTATTAAGGAACTAATATTGTTTGTAATTATTTTATTTTTAAGGTTAAAATACTGGATGGCGGCGATGGAACCTGCACTGCCGAAGTGAAAGTGGATACGGAGCATGTGAATATGTACAATTTTCTTCATGGCGGGTATATAGTCACCTTGGTGAACACGATTAGTACTTATGCTCTGATGTCAAAACCCTGTCATCCTGGTGTTTCAGTGGATCTTAGCGTAGATATGTTGAATGGTGCCAAATTGGGCGACGATGTAATCATTGAGGCAAGTCTGTCCAAGGTGGGCAAGTATCTGGCCTTTATTGACTGCAAGGTGAAGCACAAGAAGGATGACATGTTGATAGCCAAGGCCACTCACCTTAAATATGTGAAGTTTTAATAACAGAGGAGACTCCTCTGAAGATTAAAGATGGATAACAATGATATGTGCATACAAAAACATTGATCAAGTCGATTATTTTACAGATCTGCTATAGAGAACATTCCAAGAAACTTAAATTGAAACTACTACTTACCTGCGACTTTAATTCTGCTATTAATGAAATAGTTGAAGTCTTCAGACTTCTTGAAGTAAAGAAAACTGCCCTTACTTGATGGGATATATTAATGTGCTTTATTTTATTACATGTGTTGCATTGTTACATTGTTAATTGTTAGTTAATTGTCAATTAAACATGTGAGTTTTGTTTGGATTCATTCATTTCGCTTTTGATTAGAGTGAGTGAGTGGCTACACCTACGGATAAACGTGTACATCGATATGCGTATTTCATGGGGGGCTCTTCATGTGGCTACTTCACTTGACGTTCGCTGGCAGTGCGGGGCAGTGGGGGCAGCAGGCCTCTGGTGGCGTCAGCGGATCCACTCCCGGCGGACACGAGACCTCGCCACAGCGCTCCCTCAGGCAGTTGACCTGGCCGTGGAAGCAATTGCACTTGGTGCAGACATCCGGCGACCACACCTCGTTGTTCAGTCGCGTGGTGCCCTTGTCATCGACGCAGTGGCTCCTCTTGGGCTTGGTGGACACCACCACCGCCGGCTGAGCGGGTGCCGGAGCCAGCTGAACCACCTGTGGCTGTGGTTCGGCGTCCACGGCATTGCAGGATTCCTCTAGTTTACGCAGCTTCTTGTGCAACTTCTTCAGATCCTTCTGGAAACTGCCAATGAGCTCCTCGAGACCACTGACCCGCTCCTCGTTCACATCGTACAGGGACTCCAAGGGACTGTCATAGCTCTCGGCAGTGGTGGTTATATCCTGCTGGTGGAGCTCCCGCTTCTGCCTGGTGGAGCTCCTCTTCGTGTAGGTTTGTGGTATGAAGGACTCAAAGATGGCCGGCGGACTGTTGCAACGGCCGCACTCCTGCCACAGATAGAGATTGATGCCGGGAATATCCTCGCACTTCTTGTAGCCACCCTGATGCTTGGCCAGCACAAAGACATTCTCGGTGACCTGATCGAAGTTATCACCCACATCGCAAAGGACGCGTCCAAAGTTGGCCTGCTTAATTTGGACCAATTGTTCCGGCGTGAAGACCCCAGGATTCTCATAATACAACCGATCACCATCGCGCAGGCGTCGGAACTGCTCAATGAGCAGGCACTGGAAGAGCGGACCCACCTTGCCGCCCTCCACCTGATCCTCCAGAATGCCGCCCAGCCACACGTCCACGTTGTCCGGGTGTCCGTACAGTTCCTTCATCTTCTGCCGGATCTCCGCATTGCTGATCTCTCCGGCGAGATCCTCAAAGTCCTTGGCCACTGTCAGATTGCAGAACTTTCTGTAGACATTGTATCCCGGCATTCCATGATCCCTGCCGCGTTGGATATTAATGGCAGCCAGGTCAAGGGCCACGGCATGCGCCGTCTGGAAAAGCTTCTCCGTGAGCTCCGTATTTAGATTCTGATCCGGAGTCTTGAGCTTGGCCGGCACGGCCAGAAAGCCCCTCATCAGGGGATCCACGCCACCCTCGTAGGCCAGACGCCAGGGCGCAAAGAAGGCCTTGTGGAGCAGCAGGTGTCCCTGGGGAATGGGCTGGAAGGTCTCGTTCAGACGATGCAAAATGGGATTGATGATGGTATGGCCAAAGCGGAGAGCAGCGGTGGCAAACTCATTGGCAATGCTGGGATTCACTGAAGGATCGTAGCCCTTGTAATCACCCAAAATCCGCATGCCACTCTCGCCGATGATCAGGGGAAGCCACTGCTTGAAGGTGATGTGCTGCATCTGGGCGCCCACAATCTTCCTGGCCTCCTGGTACAGCGTGTCCCCGTCCCAGTGCGAGTTGATCTCCTTGAGCTTCTTGGCCAAACGATTGTGCTCCCTCATCCAAATGGTGTGCATGGCCAGGAGACCCACTTGCTCGTTGACTCGAATATCGCCGGAAACAAAGCAACTCATGGTGTTCTCATCCAGATTCCTGCGACAATCCATGCCATCCTGGGGAGCGGCAAAGGGCAGCATGTCCTTCTGCCGGGGGAAGTGTACGCCCACGCGCAGAAGACCCTCCTCCGCCGTGAGATTCCTCAGTTCCTGGGCAAAGGGTTTACTATAGCCATAGACCTGCGAGGCATCTATGTAGGAGGTCAGCTGATTGATTTGCTCCCGATGCTGGACGCTGTCGAAGAAGAGAGAGGTCATCCCCGAGCCACAGATGGCACTGGAGCGCACCAAATCGATGCAGCGACGATTGCGGACTCGCGTATCATTGGGTGGCACTTCGATGGGATAGCAGGGCGGTGCCATTTCACAGCTCTTCTTGCAATCAATGCCATCCCAGCTTTCCGAACTCACCGAGGGTATGGCATGATCGAGATCATGATCCAAAAACTGACCCCACTGCATCACCATGTGCGTGATCCTGGCATCCGGGGTGATCTCCTTGGTGGCCACCACTGAGGTGGAAACCAGACGAGCACTGGGCTTGGCATGGCCGGAGTAAAGCATTCCTTTGGTCCAGCCCACGGGCATGCTGAAGCCATTCTCGTATATCGGCGGTGCCAATCTTCGGAAGGCGGTAAGCGAGGCGCCCCAAATCGGATGCTGCAGATTGTTGCAGGTGCCATCGATGCTGCGGTATCGTGAATGATAGCACATGTCCGTGCAATTGGGCATCTCACGATGCTCCATGCATCCGGAGAGTTCGGCCACCAGGTGCAGGTGCTCGCGCGAAAGTAGATCTCGGAACTCATACTCCTCACTGGCCATGGTCAGGTTGTCACCCTGCTGCACATGTTTCCGGATATTGACCAGCGTTCGCTCATAGATCTCCGCCGCTCGGGCCAACTGACGTGCTTCACCAGTGGGAAAGCGGAAGACGCGCAGGAGATCGCCATAGTTGGGTGGCGCCTTGTCGGAGCGATTGGAGAAGAGCATGTCCAGGGTGTTGTTGATGGCCAAATCGATCTCCTTGGCGGCCTCGGCGAAGGCAATGCGCACATAGCGATCGCCCGGGGCCAAGTCTACATTGTTTCTGGAAGGAAGAGTTAAAAAATGAAAAATTTAATGAAGTTAAAAGTTACTTTAGTGTTAAAGAAGTATATAATTTAATCAAGGAACTAGCAACTAGTCTTATCTGAAATTTGTTCTTATTTCCAAGACACCCAAGACAGTTGACAGGCCAAACTCCATAAAAAAGCGCACAAAGCGCCGAAACAATCAAGATATTTTAGGGAATTTGCACATTTTAATTACCATAATGCAAGGGCCAGGAGGAGTCGAGGAGTCGAGGATTCGCAGGACTCAGCAGGACTCCAAGGAGACTCACCCAAATGGTCGCCTTGTCTAATAAAAATGCCCGACAGTCTATTTCCCCTTTCTGCGCTTCGCCACGAAATTATGCTGCATTTTTCCACAGCCAGCAAAAAAGAAGACGGAAAATCCGCGCTTTTCTTTCCAGCTCTGACTGTGGAGCAGGAGAAGGAAAGTGGGCCAAAACACGGGCCAGGCCAGCATTAACAACAATTCATGCCTGGCATTCTGCGCTGTGCTGTGCCAAGGAATGCATCCTCCTCCTCGAGGAAACTTTCGCCTGTGTAAACTTTGGCATTGTGCTGCGGCGGAGGCGACGTTGTAGGTAATAACTTAACGACCATAATACACCCTGTTGCTGCGAAAAGAGTCTCTGCCACTATCAGAGGTCGTGTCTGGCCCTGGCTCTGTCTCCTCCTGGCCAGCAGTGGATTTTGTGGACCCGCCAACTACATATTTCTATGCTGCCATCCTGTGGCTGCCCTTTTGCCTGCCGCTTCACACAGTTGGCCATTGTTTTAGGGTATTTTGGACTTGGGTCATTGGGAAAAACGATTAGGAATTACAAAAAAAAATTTAGAGAAAGGTTTGGAATTTATTCAAATTGGTTTTAACTTAAAAGCTCCTCCGAGCTCAAAACGACATATCTCCGCGCGGAGATATGACGCTTTCAAAACGACATATCTCCGCGCGGAGATATGACGCTTTCAAAACGACATATCTCCGCGCGGAGATATGACACTTTCAAAACGACATATCTCCGCGCGGAGATATGACGCTTTCAAAAGGACATAGCTCCTTCGAAATCAAAACGACATATCTCCGCGCGGAGATATGACGCTTTCAAAAGGACATAGCTCCTCCGAGCTCAAAACGACATATCTCCGCGCGGAGATATGACACTTTCAAAACGACATATCTCCGCGCGGAGATATGACGCTTTCAAAACGACATATCTCCGCGCGGAGATATGACACTTTCAAAACGACATATCTCCGCGCGGAGATATGACACTTTCAAAACGACATATCTCCGCGCGGAGATATGACGCTTTCAAAAGGACATAGCTCCTCCGAGCTCAAAACTTTTAAGTGTATTTGAAATATATTGAAGTACCTAAAACCATTTTAGACGATTAGAGATTTAAAAGAGCAAATCCTAAAATTGGGTAAGGGTATTTTGGACTTAAATTATTTATTTTTGGTGAGCTAATAAATTTTTAAAAATATTCTAGCGAGAGGAAAATAACTCTTTGATTACCGGTGATTATTTTTAAAATTTTAAATCTTATTATTATATTTTAAATCATTTAAAGATTTATAGAAAATTATTTGATATCATATAAATCAATATCGTATAAATATTTTATATTTTGTGTCAATAAATCAATAAAGAATAAGTATTTTATATGTTTGTGTCAAAAAATTAATATAGATTAATCATTTTGTATTATTTTACGCCAATAAATGTTTCCTTTCTTTTTGTATAAAAATAAAAACAATAAATGTTTCTTTTCAATTTATAAAAAATGAATTAGCTTCATATTCATTATACTTATTATTAATTAAAATTTAAAAATTAAAATAATAAATGTTTCTTTCCAAATTATATAAAATCATTTATCTACATTTCGATGTCTTTATTATTATTAATTAAAGTTATAATAGTTTAATTATAATTTTAAAATATTTGTCATATATAAATATTTGTTATATTACGAATATTTTCTTCATATTATTATCTAAATCTTTGTAAAAGGTTTCCTAATTCTTAAAATGTAAATGGTATCGTAGGACTGCCTTATGAAGAAGTATGTAGCTTGCTTTTCCCAAAACCTTTTTACTATTTAAAGGCAATTCTATTAAGACAAAGTTAATCCCCTGGATGCTGTTATATATACTTATTTTATGCCTTTACATTTATTATTAAGGTAATAATTTATTAAGTAAGGTAATCCTGCTGTCGCCACCTTGGCTGCTGCCTAATTTTGTGTAAAGTTTTTTGTTGGCTTTGGCTTCCTGCTCCTCCATGTTCCCTGCCCTTCACTCTCGCCTTTGCCACATGCTGCGGCGTATGGCAATGTATTTCCGTGGTTAGCCCTTTTGCCAGTAGCACGAGGATTGGGAGCAGCAGCAGGAGCAGGAGCAGGAGCAGGGACCAAGAGCCGGAGCAGAACTAGGATGAGGTTCAAAAGCAGCAACAACAATGGCAGTAACAGGATAAGCTTTTGTTTTACGCCAACATTTTACCCCACAAACGTAGGCGGATTTCTGTGCTCTTGGTTGTTGTTTTTTTTGGCCATTGTTGCCTTGGTTGGGTTGGTCTTTCAGCGGTTTTCGCTTACTTTTTGCGGACTGCCGGTTGCCACCGTCAAACGCCAACGCCAACGCCTTCCCATCCCGGATGCAAGCTTCCTCCTCCTGCCGTCGTCTTTCAACATAGTTTTTCACTTTTAGCGCCGCTTTCTCACACTGCGAAGGGGAGGAACGCGGACTTGGGGCTTTTTCTTTGTAATTTTATGCCCCCGTCACTGGTTTCTGCTGCTGCTGCGGTCTGGCGACGACTGAGGTTCCCGCCTCGGTAATGAGTAAAGTTTCTAATGCTCCCGGCGAAGAACTGTAAGCCGATTCAGCTTCCGTCGTGCCACTAAATGCTGTGCACAACACACACACATGGAAATCCAGAGATTTTCCTTGATGCACCCCAAGAAAATTGTTGGATTTGAGTTGGGAGTCATTAGCAATTAAAAACTATATTTTATATACAAAGTATTTAAACTATTTTAAAGGCCTTGAAAAATTAAGAGAGCTTTGTCAAGCATCTCGGAGAATATTATAATTCTGCAACTATTTTCTCTTGATAAAATATAAATAATTTCAACGATATTTAATTTGTAAATTTGTAATCGTTTTAAGCTAAATATTTCCCAACAGATAATCAAAGAAATCGAACATTTTATTAGGGAATTCATTTGATTCATTAGTTAGTCAATTAAATTTTCTTCTATAACTAATTTCCTTTTTTTTGTGAGTGTAGCCCCCACTTTTCCAGCTTTTCCGCTGCATTATGCATTTGGAAAATGGCTGTGTAAGCAGAATGTAAGCCGCTGCCTGGCGGTTCGCCTTTTGTGGGCCATCATTGGTCTCCGTTTGCCAGTCGGCGGTTAATGGCCAACTCCGTGCTCCCTTCTCCCTTCTCCCAGTTTGCCTTATTTTTTGCCGCCTCAAATTGATTTACGGCCTGTGGCGGCCAGAGCGGAGTCATGTGGAGGACATCCCACGGACCCACCGACGACGACCATTTGCTCAATAAATTCACATCGTGTCGCTTTTTTGCGGAACAAACAATTTGAAAACTTCAACTGGTGAGCCGCCAGAAAGGAGAGTAAAAGTTCAAGATGGCTACAAGTTCTAGTTTCTAATTTAACACGGGAAAAATGTAAGGCATCAGATGTACATATCAGTTGGAAATTAAATTAATTGAGAGGTTTTACTAGGTCTAAGGGGTCTAGGGTTAAATGGGATATTAACTGGTTACATTTAAAAAGGTATTAAAATGAAATTTATGAGCGTTAGGCATCTTATAACATATTAAGTTCCTTGCTTCATCATCATCCTATGTTGATCGATTTCAGCTTAAGTTTGTTACTAAAACTCTTTGGAAATTATATTTCTTAGTTCTCCTATATAAGAAGTATATAAAATGTATATGACATAAAAAATAAAGCTAATTTTGTATAGCCTAAGATTGTATACCCTTAAAGTTTGCAATTTATTACCAAATTCTTTCATAACTGTGCCAAAAATGCATTAATTTCATTTCGGAAAGCAGTTCAGTGCTAGTTTTTATTAGCTTTCAAAATCTGCATACTCAATGTAAAATAAAAAAAAAATTTTTTTTTTTTTTAATTTTTAACAATTTTAACGATGTAACCCCTTAAAAAAATTTGAAAAAAATTAAAAATTTTTTTTTTCTACCGGACATGGCTACATCAACTCGGCTTTTGATGCTGATCAAGAATATATATGATTTATAGGGTCGGAAATGACCCCTTCACTGTGTTCTGTGCTTTTGACTGATATTATAAAACTCCAAATGGAGTATTAAAATTTAAATTTATCCTCCATAATTTTGGGCTAATTAAAGCTTAAAAATAGTATAACTAAGCTAAAAATACATTAATTTTAATTCGGAAAACTGTTCTGAGTTAGTTTTTATACGGCTAATAAAACTGCTTACTGAATTTCAGTTAATTTTAAAATTAATTTTTTTACTATTTTTTTTTTACAATTTTAACGATTAAAACCCCTTAAAAGTTTCGAAAAAAATTAAAAAAAAATTTTTTCTACCAAACTCAGCTAGATCGACTCGGCTTTTGATGCTGATCAAGAATATATATGATTTATGGGGTCGGAAATGACTCCTTCACTGTGTTCTGTGCTTTTGACTGATATTATAAAATTCCGAAAGGAGTATTAAAATTTAAATATTTATTTTCCATAATGTTGGCAAAATTAAAGCTTAAAAATATAATAACTAAGCCAAAAATACATTAAATTGAAATCAGAAAACTGCTCTGAGTTAGTTTTCATAAGGCTAATAAAACTGTGTACTAAATTTGTTTGGAATTTTTTTTTTAATTGTAAGAATTTCCCCTCTTAAAAGTTTCGAAAAATTTCAAAATTTTTGTTTCAACCAGACACGGCTAGATCGACTCGGCTGTCGATGTTGATCAAGAATATATATGATTTATGGAGTCGGAAATGACTGCTTCACTACTTTGCAAGCTTCTGACTAAAATTATAATAAAATATTGTATAATTTCCTGGGTATAAAAATGTCTTCTAACCGGCTTTTCCAAAACTGAATAACTAATTCCATTTACCCATCTAAGACTTGGCTCAGTGTGTGGCAATAGTGTTTCTTGTTACAGCCTGCAACTTGTCAACTCAATTTCAATTTGGGCAATTTGGATAACTTGTGCGGTTGCCTCAGTGAGGAATTTCCACTCTCTCTTCTGTGTGTGTCTTTTGGCCGCCTTTCCACCGTCAGCATGGAAGTGTGAGTGTGGCACGTAGCTTTTCCGGGCTTAGCACGTTTTTCAGTTTTCAGTTTTCAGCTCAGGCAACTGGCGACGGAAAAGTGCAAACTGAAAACTGTGAAAGCTGGAAAATGGCGACAACGGCAACGGCAACGACGACAACTTTTGTGCTTTCGTTGCAGCCTTTTGATGTTCGCCTTGGTGCATATTTTATTTGCAGTTTAGCTGACAACACAGTGGAGTCCATGTGGAGCAGCAAGTGGATCCGTGGGAACCTTTTTTTTTGCAGAGGGATTAGCAAGTTTTGAGCAGCTGTTAACTGCTTTTAATAACAGCCAGCCAGGGCAGTGTGGAGTTTGATGTTTATGCTCTCCAGACGAACGGGAAATTCATTTCTACCCAAATTTCCATGGTTTTCGACGGGTTTTCACCGCAGTTCGAGTTCTCTCTCAATTTGTGGGTTAGTTGGTTTCCAAGCAATTTGGCTCTGTGAAGCTTCCCGCAAGGATTAAAAATTCATTTGTGGCATGCCAGCAGGCAACAATTGTAATCCAATTTAGATAAATTTCAAGCAACAAAAGTTTATACAATTTTTGCAACTAGGTTGAAAAGTTGGTAGAAAGTTAAGGTTTTGTATAGCTTGGGAATTATGTAACATAATAATTAAGAAGTTTATTTATATAATAAATAATTGAATACATTTGTATGAATACTTCTTAAAGGTTTTCTTCTTAAGAGAAGTATTAAATAACACTAAACTGACCCTTTCTAATTATAGTTTCCTTCTAAAAGATTAAGTTCTTTTGTGATTTATGTTCTTAGCGCACCACTGTTTGCCTTCCAACTATTTTTTCAATTAATTAAGCAAGTTTACCGCGCACTTAAATGCATTTTAAGTGCGTCCTCCGCTTCAGAGGCCGCTTTTCTTTGCAGTTTTTCCAACAGCGCTCTTTGCCTGCCAGCTAACCAGGCAGCCGGCAGGCAGTTTCCCCTTTGAGCGAAAGTTTTCCCTTTTCGATTTTAATGGAGTTTCATGCAATCCCTCGGCCTGAAGTCCTCCTCTTCCTCCTCCGACAGTGCAATTAAAGTTGCGGTCGTTGCGCGCACAAAGTTGAGCTATTTGATTTTGAGTCGGATTGCTCCCTTTTGTCCCGCATTTACCACCCCTGATTCCTCTTACCTGATGGTCACCAGTGCGGAGGCGGAGGTCCTGCCAAACTGATTCTTCAGCTGGCACTCGTAGCGTCCGCCATCGGGGATGGTCACATTCTTGACGAACAGACTGCCGGCGCCGCTTATTTGATATTTCTCCGTCAGCTGCACGTTTGGATCAATGAGTCGGCCATCGTGGCGCCATGAAATCTAGGGGCAAGGAGGGAGAAAGGTGCACGGAAAAAAAAGAAGGAAAAATCAGTAATATAATGAAAATTATAACTTAGAAATGTTTGGTGAAAAACTCAAAGTCATAAAGAATATTCCAAAATATCCATAGAACAAGATTCGTCCTCTAAAATTCTGGTCCTTCGAGCCGGATCTTTGCCGAAATATATACTAGAATAGTTTTAATTAACTAAAAATGAGGCTAAGTAAGTCCTCTATCTATCAAAAGAAAAGAGGCATTCAAAGGCACACAATTGAATAGAAATTTTTCTTTTTCTCCCAGTGATGGAGCTTAAAAGCGAACCGAAAAGGAAACGTCAACAAGTGGCGCGCAAATAACAGAAGTTGGCGTTGGAGATGCTTGGAAAGCAACTTTACCTGCAGTCCATCCTCCGGCTGATCGGCCTGGCAGGGCAGCTCGATGGTGGTGCCCGTAATGGCCACCAAATTGCTTGGCTCGATGGCGACCCTCGGCGGTGACTGGGAGCGTTCCACCTTAATCGTTGCCTCCACGCTCGTCTCACCGTTCTCGTTGCGCGCGGTGCAGCGATAGATGCCTGGTGGAAAAGTGTCGTTTGAATTCGATGAAATGTAAACCAATCACTTTCACATTTTCCCCTTGGCCCCTAGCTTACTTACCGGCATGCTCCTGGCGGGCAGCGCTCACCACCAGCTCGGTGTTCTCGTTCTCCAGCAGCAGATCCACTGCATTGCCATTGGCCAGCGGCTCGCCGTTGAATTGCCAGTCGATGGTGGGCAGGGGATTGCCATCGGCATCGCATTCCAGCACAAAGGCCTTGCCCAGTTTGATTGTTTGGCTTTGTGGTGCCATTAAAATTTCGGGTAATTCTGTGGCGGGAAAAAGAAAAAGTAAGAGAGAGAGCAAGCGGTTCAACGGGGCGTATGAGCGATTTTCGAGCAATTTTCTGCTGCTCCAAATGGCAGCAACAACAAGCAACTAAAGCCTAAAGCCTGCAGTTCGTTTTTGCCTTTTCTATGGAGTCTTTTGTTAACCCAGCGAAAAGCATTTTCCAAGTCAAACACCGAACAGCAACACCAAAACTCTCTCGGTGTTTGACCCGCTTTAGCTGGCCCTGGGGGCGTATGCGTAATATGCAATTCAAAATACTCGTTGAATACTTATTCAGCGCGGGTTTTCAGAGGCATATTTATTTTTTGACCGCTGGTTGAGTTTATATATGGTATATATGGGCATTTTTCTAGGTGCAGCGAGCAAGAGAAATAATTTAAAATTAAAGGGAAGGTATAAAAATAAATATTAAGCTTAAATATACCCAACAAAATATGTTCAAAGTTATTTAAATTCATTTGTATGTAACTAAATCTTATTATAAAAATTTTAGTATAGAAACTAATTGAAAACAACACATAAACATTCACTTATTTGAATTTTAAGAAACTTATATTGTATATTTAATATTATTTTCAGCTTGACTAAACAATTCTGTAAAAATCCTCATTTATAATATGTAGAGCATATTTTTCCGTGTCTGTTTTTATGTGAATTTTAATGTTGATGTGCCTGTTTGCCGGGTTAATTACGCTGACCAAGCGCCACACTTGACTGCTTAAATAGTTCATACGCCCCGTGGTGCCCCCCCACAAAACCCATTCCCCAAAACCCCTTGCAACGTTTTCGCTATCCCTCAAAACCGCAGTTGGCAATTTGTGCGTGCTCTGCGCGAGCTGCGCATAATAGTTTATAATTTTTGCACTTAATTTTGCAAAATAACGCATAAATTTCGCACTTCATTTTGTGCACGCCGACAACCGCAAATTATAATGAGCCATTGTGCGGCGTTTGCACCAGCGCCTTGGTCTGTCTGGGAAACTATTTCCCATTTCCCTGGGTATATATATATACAGGGATATATCCTGCCATAAAGTACAGTCACGTACAAAACCGCTTCAAAAATACAGCAATAACGAATGGAAAAACATATAAAAGCTAGAGAGCTGCCAAGCTGTTTGGCGGTAATGCACTTCTTTGGCTGATTTAGTGAGCTCGAAGCTAACGCTTAATGTGCGCCAATCAAACCGAAAGGAATCTATTTGCCATTGCATTAAATCAAGGCACTGGAAGAAATAATACTGATACAAGACATTAAATAGTTATTTGCTCTGAAGGAAGAACTTAAGTTGCTGTTTTATTAAGCGGAATTTAAGTAACTATATTTTTAAGGTCATTCCATTTTTAGTAAGAATTTCCTGGTGTCAAAGTATCCACCAACTTCCTAAATTAGATTCTTCTACATCAACTTTCACCTGCTGCTGTCATAAAGCTGTGACAATCTATCTGGCAGTGAATATAGAACCGCCCCTCTACAAGCTTCAAGCTCCTCCCTTTCAATCTCAGTTGACGTGGCCGTGGCCAGTTCCCTGGTCAACTCTCCGGTCTCAATGTCCTGTCCCCAGTTGCGAGCTTGCTACCATTTTCCGTTTTTCCCAGACGAAAACAAATTAAATCGACTGCAAATTGAGTAAAACGCGACAGTTGTGACTCCGTTTGGTGACTCTTATTCCGGGTGCAACTGCGGAACTGTGACCCGAAGTGATGGGCAATGCAAGTGTGAAGTCCCCCACAGTTTAACAGAGATGCGAGTTAGGTAATAGGTACTTTTGTAGAGTTTTAGGTACAGCAGATAAAGCGGAAAGTGTACCTAGCTGAGGTGGAAAGTTGCTGAAAGTATTTTATATATTTTGGTGAAGTCTGAGGGATTTAAAATCATAAACAGTCAGTGATGTGGAGAATATAGAAAACAGTGTCTCTTATCATATTCTCTATAGAATAAAGGCTGTCATAGCTGAGATCTATCATTTTTTGTATAAGCTTAAAAAATCATTCAGAGTTCGATGTTTCTTTCTAGTATCTCCTTTAAAGTTCTGTATTTCCCTCTATTAAACCCCCTAAAATCTCTCCCTTAGGTACAATTTCCTGCTGTCTCGTGTACCTGGCACCCCTGTTCCATTCTGAAATAAACTGAAACAAACACGAACTCAGGACACAGGACAGGACACGCCACCCCCGCTGTCATTTACTCACCCTTCACCTCGATGCGGGCGATGGCCTGGACCACTCCCAGGGAGTTGCTCGCCTCGCAGCGATACGTGCCGGCGGTGAGTTGGGTGGGCTGGAGCAGCACGAGGCTGCCGTTGGCCTGCAGCTGCTGGTTGGCGGTGGACTGGGCCAGTTGACGGCCATTGATGAACCATTGTATGTCCGGCTGCGGCCACCCGGAGGCGGCGCAATCGAGCAGCACGTGTCCGGTGCCATGGAGGGCCACAACTTGGTCATGCGGCCGATGTGTAAAAAGCGGAGCCGAGGTGGCCAAAGGATACGGATTTGGAAGGGTTTTGGCATCCGCCCACACCTGATTGCCACGGGGATCGATGAGGTTGGCCTCGGGATGGATGTGCTGCTCCCTGGCATTACCGCCATTATCGTTGGTAACCACCAAGCGAACGGGCTGGGAACGCAGCTCGCCCATCTCATTTCTGGCAATGCACTGGTAGATGCCCATGTCCGAGGGTTCGGCTTGACGAATGAGCAGGCTGCCGCTGGGCAGGAGCTCGGTCCGCGATGGCGATGACTCTGGGTTCTGGTCAGAGCCCGCGCTCACCACGTTGGTGTTGTGCATCCAGGTGATCTGGGGACGGGGCAGGCCGGTGACCTCGCAGCTCAGCTCCACCTGGTCGCCGCCAAAGGCCTGGACATCTTGGGGCGCCACCAGAAACTGCGGCTTAGCTGAAAAACATTAACAGGTTTTCAAATTAAATTAGCTACAATTTCCGCCACTCAAAAGTCAAATTTCCAAGCCTCCTGTTCAGTGTTATCCTTGGACTCACCGCACTGGAAGTGCTGCTCCCACAGGCTGCCAAAGGTCTGCCGCTCGAGTCCTTGGGGCGAGGCGCAGTTAAGCGAGATTCCAACCAGCTGACGCTGGACATCCAGGTGCCAGCGACGCCACAAGGAGTACACACCGCAGTTACAGTCGATGGCATTTCCTTCAAGTCGCAGACGCTTCAGGCTGTTCAGTCTGTTGAATCCATCCACCGGCAGTTGGCTCAGCTTGTTGTTGTACAAGATCCTGGCCAGAAAGGAGAAGGGAAAGGGGAAAAGTTATAGAAAAAGGAGGGAATCATCATCATCATCAGCATCACAGTCAACTTACAGTCGGTTCAGGCGCGGCAAGTTGTTAAAGACCCCGTCGGGCAGCTGCCAAATGTCATTGTTCTCCAGGAAACTGCAAAAAGGAGGAGTAGGTAGGTTTTTTGGGGATTTTCAATGCAGGGGGGAAACGGCAGTGCTGTCACTTTCAAAAATAAAAAAACAAATCAAGGAAAAGATACACGAAAAAGAACAAATTTTTGACAACAAAAATAAACAAAAGAGGAAGAGGAATTTATGGAAAATATAAGTTATATGTAATTAATTTTAAAAATTATTTCTGCGAATTATGGCAGAGTATAAAATTCATTTAAAATTTCATAAAATAATTAATAGTATCCTCAATTTAAATTAAACAATATAGCTATTATTTCATTTTATCTAAATCTACTTTTTCGCATTTCAACATTCAAGAAATATAAATCATATTAAAATCCTTGCTAATATTGAATTAAATGGGGTTCCTGAGGGGAAAACTAACTAGGATTTCTGAAGAAAAAACTAAATCTAATTGTATTCGAAATAATATATATTTTTTTTAGTAGAAGAAAACTGACAGCACTGTTCGATGACGTTAAGGCGATTGCCGCAGCCTATGGCCAGGCACCAGAACACGTAGATCCTTAATTAAGGCGGGAACGGGGCTCACTTACATCGCCTCCAGGCTTCGCAGACGCTGGAAGATGGTCGCCGGTAAGCGGCTTAGACGATTATTGTTCAGATAGAGGAACTTCAGTGCGGTGAGTCCCTGGAGGGCGCCCTCCTGCACGAAGGACAGCTCGTTGTCGTTCAGGAAGAGCGTCGTCAGCTGGGTGAGGCCGCTGAATGCGTTGGCCGGCAGCTCTTCGATGTGATTGAAACGCAAATCTCTGCAAAAATGTTGCACAAAACACAGATAGATAGAGTGAGTGAGTGAGTGAGTGAGTGGTGGAGAAAGGCGGAGAATGGGGAATCCCCGATGGCAGCTAGCAAAACGTTTATCTGATGGATGGATGCTGCTCGCTGGACGATGGAGGAGCTTGGCAAATGGCGGTGAGGTGTTCTCTAACTACACTAGGGGAAAATGTGGTGGCTTAAAGGGATTTAATTAAAGTGTTTACTTAAAAATCTACATATATACTTAATAATTTATTAAAGATTAAGATCTTTACTGGTTAATTAAGTTAGCTTATTGATAAACTCTTTATATAAAAACGTACTTTAATGTGGGAATATGTGCAGTTTAGACTTCTGCATTTCTAGTCTAGTTATATTATAGTCTTTATATATTTTTTTTACAAATTTCCAGGACTTCCTATATCTTTTCCATATCCTTCTCCAAGTGCACTGCAACTGCAAGACTTGCTGTTGAGGCTAAATCAATTTTTGGTTCCGACAAATTGCTGCAAGTTGCCAATGCCAATTCTCGTCATGTGGTCTGTTGCTCGCTCGGTTATTTTCTCTTCTGCAACTCTACATTTCTGGTTGAGTTTCGAGGGTGTTTTTTTGGGTTGATTTTGGGTGCTTTTAAGGTGGTTTTAGGGGGGTGTTTTCATGGAGGTCCTATCATGTTATGGACATTTGTCATAAGCAATTAGAGCAAAAGCCCAGGGAAAGTACATTTGCAGAGCAGAAAGCATCTTTAGGGAAGGAAGGAAGAAGGAACTTCCTTAAAGTTGCAACTTAATAAGATACAGAAATTATAAATTATTTACGAAAGCCCCGCCGCTACTCTTTCCTGAAAATAACCAACAATTATTCATACATTTTCTCAGCTCCCAAGCAACATCCAATTATTTTCCCAAGTCAAACATAAACCCGAATAGTGAAAGGTAGGAATATATACATATATCCCTCGGTACCTCGTTGGCTCAGCCTCAACTGAAGCCGCAGCTTATCCGCCTCTTAGCGCGCTTGATAAACCATTTTAACGACATCCGCTTGATATATATGGTACTCGTGTGGCATACACAGTGCTAGAACACACCCGTTTACACAAACATTTTGCACACACATTAAAAATTAATTACAAAAAGTTGATGCTCGCATAGTTTATGCCCGGCGACAAAGCAGCCAAGCGATAAGCCGGCAACCCGGCAACCCGGCAACTCATGTGAACTCATATGCCGGAGTTGTGAACGAAACATAAGCCACGGATTGAGGTCTCTTCGCAAATGCCAAGCTCACCAGCTCACCAAGCTGCCATTAGCTCACAGCTCACTCTGCGAAAAATAATATATTTCAAGATATTTATTTTGGGTGCAGATAGTTCTAATCTTTAAAAATTAAAGCGAGTTTTGATAAAATTAAATAGGGAATTTTAAAAGGAAATGGTAACTTGAAGAAAGCTTTATCTAAGGCCACTGAAGACGATAAATTATTTTGCTAAGCCTAAGAAAGTTTTCTATAAATAAATAAATTCTCATTTAAAGTAGTTAAACATATATCTAAAAAGAAATGATCATTTAGTTTTATATATTAATTTTTGAAGCCAAAGTAATTTAACTAAATTATTATCTTTATTTATTGAGTACAAATAAAGAATAATCTCTGGAAATATTTATTATTAAACAAAAACCAATTAATTTTTTAAGCCAAAGTAATAGAACTAAATTATTATCTTTATTTCTTGAGTCCAAATAAAGGATAATCTCAGTAAATATTTATTATTAAACTAAAAAGAAACTGTATGTTATTAGTTTGATTAATTTAATGTATAAATAATACTACTCCATTTCACAGAAGCTATACATTTTATATACACTTTTTTAAAACCCTAAATATTTATTTATTTATATAACTTATATTATAGTATTTGCTATTTTGATACTATGTTATTATTAAATTAATGTATAAATAATACAACTTCATTTTACAGAAGCTATACATTTTGTATACACTTTTTCAAAACCCCAAATATTTATTTATTTATATAACATAAATGATACTTTATGCTATTTTCATACTATGTTATTATATTTTGTATGTTGAAAACTAATATATTATGTAACCAATATATCTAAAAGTCAAAAGTGCAAAGGAAATTTATTAAGTTGTACCAGAAACCTACATTTATTTTACTATAATTTAATATATCAGTCTTTTTCTAGCCTTTCCTTATTTATTTTCTGTCTTCAAAAATAGCTCACAAAAATATTTATCACTAAATAATTATTATATAATTATTTTGCATTGATTTGCATATTTTCAAGTGCATCAATTGCTGGGGGAAAATGTGGTAGAGTATTTGCTGCGGGTTAAAGGATGCAGCTGGAGGAGCGGTTAAAAAACTTTCTAATCAACTCATGAACTTTGTTGCTGTTCCTGTGTGTTGGCCGGGTTTAGCTGTGTTTGCTGTTAGCTGCTTGCTGGTTGCAAATTCAATGCGGCAGCGAAAAACTTTTCTTAGCCAAAGTGAAAATTATACCAAAAATGCAGCTGGTGTTTTGCCGCTTTTGGTGCTTTAGGTGCTGGCAACATCGCTTACCGCCGGCCGATGTTGCAGCTGAGCTGTCTTTGTTCCTGCGATAATTATGACCCCGTTTTTTTTTGCTGTTTGCCTTCCGCTTCCCGTTTGGCGTTTCGCGTTTTTCAGCTTTTTGTTTTGGCCAGTAGCTGTAGTGCAATTGGAGCTGGGGCTAAAGTTGTCTAAACAGAAATTATGTTTTGTGGCTACTGTAAACATGCAACGCACAAAGTGCAGCCAAACTAACTAACTACCGACGGCGGCTAGCAACTGGCAAAGGCAACTAACAGCAACAGCAGCAGCACCAACTTGCCCCTAAAGCACCTGCAGAGACTACACTTAAATAAATACGAGAAAACTATATTTGTTTAATAGAATTACCGAACTATAAATTAAGCTACAGGATAAATATCAGCCAAAAATGCTGTGGCTTTCGGCTACTAAATTTAAAATATTTGTGTATGAATATTTAAAGCTATCATTAAGCCAAACTATTTTTCAATCATATTTATACTCTGTTTTATATTTAAAGGCAGTTTGTATTTTTTTGGCATATTTTGTTCCCTTTTCAACAAAAGACTTAAGCCTTTTCTTTTCTTTGTAATGCAATTTTGCAAGTACAAATTAAAATCGTTGTTTGTTGATTTATGTAAGTATTTATTTTAGTTGTAAAATGCTTAAGTTGATTCATTCAACCGATAAGCAAATTAAAAACCTTCAATTATGGCTTCTGGTCTGAGGTATTAAATATGAAATGAAAGAAATAAATGCAAATATTTTCATATGCAAATATAAATATTAAATAAATTTCCATACATTTATTTGCACAATTTTCTTTAGCCAGTACAAATATTTTATGATTTATGGAAATATGTGGCTTTATTGCTTCCGTATTTCCTCGTTTTATGGCCCAATTTTATGCCAAGTGTGACAAGAACAGCAACTTGCTGCAAACCTTAATTGGTGTCAGCGTTCACTGACTAAGTGCAACTATGTCTGTGTTTCTGTGCTCAAATTGCAACTAAAGACGAGGATGCAACACACACAGGGAAATAGGAAAATAGGCAAAAACAGAAAAACGGCAAAAGCCCGCACACCACACACACCACACACACAGGACAACAAAAAAGGCAACACAAACAAGGAACGACAACGAAAACAACTTAAAAAATCCAGAACAACACTAAAACCACTCACACGTACTGCTTGAGGCCCTCCGTCCAACAATAACAGCAACCACAGGGCGAACTCTGGCGGAGATTGGTGGGGTTTTGGTGGCTGAGTGGGTCATGCATACGCCCAAATGGAGCCACATAAACAAAGCAGCCACCACCTTCAGTTACCTCCTCCGTTGCCCGGACTTTGGTTTCGGTCTTGGCCCCAGCTTCTGCTTCCCAACTCTTGCTCCTGATGAAAGACCTCAAGTCCTGGGGGCAGTCGACCCACTGGCATCCAAGTGGTAACTACGCTACCCAAGCTACACCTAAGGAAAACTATTTAATGTTCAGGCTAACTTTGTATATAAATAAATATATAAAATAGAATAAAACAATTTAAAATAATTTATTAAATTTATATAATCCCAAGAAAGAAATCTCTTTCTATTTCAGCAACTAAGAACTTCTTCCTTGATCTAAGTTAAACATTTTCTTGAGTGCATTTTGCGGTGGGGCCAAGCAGGATGCCAGGATGCGGGTGGCGGCCAACAATTTGCAAAGTTGCTCGCATTTCTACCGCAAGAAGAGGGAGCACAGGCAACGTTGTTGACGATGGCGAGTCCTTTGTGCAACTGCGGCTGCTTGATCCACATTTTTCGCCCTGTTCTTGTAAACTCCATTAGCCAGCCAGCCAGCCGCCAACAGTCAACAGAAGCTGGAGCCACATTCCAAGCCACCACAATCCCAGCTGGGCAATGCCACAGTGGGTCAAGCAGCCAGCAGATGGATCAGTCTAATTTGAATCAACATGCAACTGGGCTTCATTTCGCTCCTTGTCCTTTGACTCAGATGCTACAACATACTATTTGCCCAGACATTGCGGAAGAGAGTGTGTTTTTTAAAAATGCGCCGCCACTTGCCAAGTCTCTTTCTGCATAGCCCAACACCTCGAGGACATCAGAGGACGACACCACAGTGCCTGAGCTTTGAGGCCGGAGTATGGCAAACTTCGTCCTGCCATCTCCCCATCTTCCATGCCCACGACGACGTGTGACAAACGATGGTCCACTTCAGTGTGCAGTGCACACACGCTGAGTGCGTGTCCGGGTTCCGGTGTCCGCAGGCGGCAGTCCGTATGCCGTAGTCCCCATGCCGATGCCTCATTGAGCCTATCCAGCTGTGTGGCACTCAGAGAAAATGCTACCAAAACTAAGTACTATTAACTTAATGGGGGAAGGTGACAAAAAATGCTAGCAGATTTCAAAACACTTTATATAACGGCAGAAAGTATGCTACTGAGCATTTAAAAACCATGTTCAACATTTTATTGCATACTTTCAGACACTTTTTCAACAAAATTCAATTTCACTGCAACTTTTTTGGCACTTTCATACAACTTTTGACTATTTAGCGTCTTTTTGTCAGTGTCCAAGTGCCGGAAACCAGTTCTGACCAAGTGCGTGTCAGAGTTGCTCTTCCCTTCCTCTCTTTCTCTGTGGGAGGTCATCAGGAGCTGGAGCTGGAACTGTCAGCCCCGTGCAATGGCCTCATAGTTGGCGTCATGTCAGTTGCGCAACTATTTGCCAAAGGGGCTTAACAAAAAAAAACGGAGCCTTGCCGAGCACATGCTTTTATATGGGGGACACAAATAACTCGCATGCTCAGCCATTCAATCGTGCAGAGCAGGGGTGGGCCTCTCATTGCAGTCATGGCTCCCCACCAACCACCACCCACTATCCACCGCCCCTGCAGCCACCCACTTAGCCCACCTGCTGTACGATTTGCGCCGAAAAATGGCACTGCAACGGAAACGGAAATTGAATCTTGAAACTTCTTTCAGCGCTGTGACACTTCCGCCGGCATAAATTTGATAATGACATTTGCATTTTCGCATTATTCGATATTTTCAATTAAATTTGCAAATGCACAAAAGCGAGTGGGGGGCGGTGTCCGTGTCCGGTGACGTCTCTGTCTCTCGCCGGGTTTTGATGTGCTTCGCATATCCGAATATTCCGAGTTTCCGCACAGTCGTTGCCATGTGTCCATTCCACTGGCTTGACTCCTTGCCGGTGCATTCAGCTACACCGAAAATAATTGTCGTTAGGGGATATAAATTAGGGTTGACTTGGGTTTATTTTTAGGAGAGGAAAGTTTATTTTAAGGAAATTTATTAAGGGAACAATTCGAGTAGGAATGGTGCTCAAAAATAGTATTTATAGGGAGTAGGAAACCTAGTGGAAGACCTGTAATTCTTTCTAATTTATATTGATTGTTCCTTGTTCAAAAAGGATCAGTATTCAAAATAGACATTTTAATGTAATGGAAGGCCTGGAATTCTTTCTAATTTATAATTAATTGTTCCTTTTTAAAAAAAGGCTCATTGTTCCAAATAGACATTTGAAGAGATTAAAAACCATTTTAAAAATAATTATGCATATAGTATAGTATTTAATACTTTTAAACAGTGAAATAATATATAAATAGTATTTTAAACTTTTAAACAGTTTTTTAAAAAGGTTTTCAATCTCAAAAGATCTCCAGTTTGAACAATGATCCTTTTTTAACAAGAAACCACATTCCTATTTTGAACAATGTTAATTTTATTTTTTTGTATTCTCTGTTTAAAACTCTATAAAATTTGGTTCTAGGAGTTAAAATTTATTTGTAAAGCATATATCTTAAGTAGAAATCAAATTTCATAAGGCGAGGTGCCTGAAAACATTAATAAATAAATCATGATAAATGTATAGCCTGCTTTTTAGCACATTTTAAAGTGCTTGCAAATCACCAGACATTTTTAAAACCCCTAATTTTCTATAGTTTTTCTAACACTTAAATTAATAATAATAATCATCAGAAATATAAATTAATAATTAATATTCCTTGCTGGCTGTGTAGCCATGTCTGCACTTAATTAATGCATATTATTGACAAAGGCATGCTGGACTCTGGCATGTTTGTCTATTCACGCATGCCCGCACACACTCGCACACCCTCACACACACTCAAACACCCTCACACACCCTCACACACACTTGCAAACACTCACATACACTCACAGGACACGCACATACACACATATCACGCATACGCTTTGATGTCCAGGATGAAAATTTATGGTTAACCCAAAACTGAAGCCAAGAGCGATATATTTTAAAGCAGCCGCGTGCCAGACAGTAAATTGAATGAAAACAATTAGCATTGTGTAGGGTTTATGGTTAACCCATGTGATGCATTTCCCTTCAGCGCCTCCCAGGGAAACGAGGGAACGAGGGAAATGTCGGTGTCGGTGGAAACTCTCCGGTGCGTGCTCAGCGAGCGTTAAGCTGTTTAGTGGCTTCACTAATTTCATTTCAATTAGTTGTCACAATTAGTGAAGGAAAACCGCAGCAAGTAAATTAGTGCTGGATTTTCCGCAGGAGGGTAAATAGGGCGGAATGGGGGGCCGTAATGGTATTTTGGCAATGCATGTTTTGCGGTGTCCGCTTTGAGATTTCAGTTTGATTGTTTTGGTCTCGAGTGCGGTTTGCTAGAGATTTCAAAGTGCTTATTAACTGAAATTTGGTAATTTACTGAAGAACAAATTTTGTAGAAAATGTAGAGAAAATTAGTTAAAAAGTGAAGATTTCTAGACGAACTTGTCTCCAGGGAAAATGTATATTTTGTACAAGAAAATGGTCAAGACCTTATTGTTCAAAGTTCTCAATGAAAGTGTTTGATTTATGTCATTTGTTGTAGATTATGCTTTAATAATAATCATCATCATATCCTTTATTTATGTAGGATAATATATACCATATATATGTATAATTGTATATACAACATTCAAAATGAACATAGGGCTTTTGTAATAATCTCAATAAATAAATACTATTAAACACTTCCATAAATCACCTTCCCTTTATTATGCATTTAATTTATTTCCTTAAAATTTAATTGCAGAAATCACATTTGCCCTTGCAACAATGTTGACTTATCTTAAATTCAAGACTTTGATTTATAACTTTTGTCCATTCATATTTATTGTACAATGCCGCAAGCTCTAATTTTTCCCTTTGGATTTGTAATCGCTTTTCTACGTTGCATCCAATTAAATTGGTTTTCTGCTCAGTAGTTATCTTTATCATTGGCTCAGTATATTTTCTAGTTCATTGCATTTTCATTAGAGTTAACGGTAACGTTTGCCTTTTTCCGCGCACACACACAGCTTTTACGCCATAAAGTATGCAGCATAAACAAGGTCATAAACGTGCAGGATGGGTATCGGGTGTTGGGTGTTGGTTGTGGGTTGTTGGTTTTAAAAGGATATCGGGTGTGGGTTTCTTACAGTGGAAAGTCACCTTATCAGTGGCAACGCATCAGCATGAACACCTGCCCCAAATCCACATCCCCACATCCACATCCTCGCCTGGTTGTTAAGGTGATTCTGGCTTTTGTTGAGCTTGTTGTCTTGTGCTTGTTGGCTCTGATTATGATTTGTCTGGCTTACCCCAGCCCTGCCAGGTGAGCCGAGTGAGCCTCATCCTCCGTTTGCCTGCAGCTTAGGCAGCGTCTTATAACGCCTCCTCCTGCTCCTGATGCCAGTATAAATCCTTTTACGGTCTGCCAGGTCTCCTGGCTGCCTTTATGGCAAATGTGACAATAAAAACATGATTTAACTTTGGCCTGCCGCACACTCACACACTATACCGCAGTTTCACTATGAGAAAAAGGAAGCAACTTTGAAAATTAAATCCTAAAAAAATAATATTTTGTTTTGAAAAATAAAGAAGTTTGTTTTAATTGTTGCACAGTAAAATTTTAATAATTAAATAATAAATTAAAAGAAATATAGTTTATATATAAATAAAATAAATAAAAAACATATATAGCTTACATAAAGGTTCTAAAAAATAACTCAACATTCATATATAAGCTTCAAAACTTAACCTTAACTCCCTGGAAGCTCGTACTATATTTTAATATGTTAGTTCAGTTTTATAATCTACTCTAACATTAAATAAAATAAAATAAATAACCATAACTTCTCACTAAACTTCTCACTAGACTCTACTTTGCTCTCTACTTTCCTACATAAAATGAATATCTTTCCCAATTTTTCATATATGTACATTTTCTCCCAGTGCCCTGACACAGACACAGATTGCACATTATTGTAATAACATGGCTTACAAACACGCAAGCAGAAATAGCAGGAGAGACATGGCCCAGCAATAACAGCAACAGCTAAGGAATAAAAGGATGGATGCCTGCATCCTTGCAGGACGGCATACTCAGAGCCATGTATCCTGTTGCCCAGGTGATTTCCCAGTGACGATAGTCAGTGGGCCTCATGACAATTGCTCTGTCACTTTTCTGGCTTCCCTTTCTCTCTCTCTGTGTGTGTGTGTGCCACTTGGTAATGTAATCCTTCAGCTTTCAGCCTCCTTTTGCCGTTTATTTTTTGCCCCATGTGACATTTTTATTATTATTAAACAAAGGCTACTCTCTCTCCCCACAAAAGCCACCTCTTTGTTTAACCCTTGGCATTGTTTTATATTTGTGGGCGTAAAAGTTCAGCTTAAAGGCACCTATCCAACTACAGATACCTAAGCCTGCATCCTCTTTGGACAATTTGGCTTATTTTGAGCCACTGCAGCAGTGATTTAATTTTCCTTCTGTTTGCTTAGCCCCCCCCCTGGTATCCCCAAAATCCATCTGCCTGCCAGCCCCCCAGGAAAACCCTTTGCTAAACTGTTAATGTAATTGTGTCCAGTTAGGACTGTTTGAGATACTTAGAGCACTTTGCGTAATTGGCTGCCGGAGTGTGCATGCATAAAACCCTTTGTTTGGCTCCGATGGAACAACAACAAAAGATTTTGGCCAAAAGAGGAGTTTGGACAATGGAGACAGAGATAAAGAGAGAGAGAGAGAGCTGTACAGATCACCTGTTCAGCATTACCTGAACTGGGAAAGTACAATGGCTTTGGTAGAGTGAAAACCAAAACAATTATCATTGTCTTAAGTTGCAACAAAGTGGATTTAGAAATATTTCTATCCTTGAAATGGAAATACTTACAAAGGGTTTCCAATGACAAAATTGTAGTTTAATTATATAAATAGGTATTAAAATTATACTAGAGAGATTTGTTAAAAATTCCTTGTCTAAGGAAGAACTTAGGCTTAATAAATTCAATTTTTTCCACCGCCTTTTCTTTAGATATTTGAAAGGTATTTACAAAATTTCTTTCCTTGAAATGTATATATTTAAAGAGGGTTTAAAATGCCAAATTCGTAATTTAAATTTATAAATAGTTATTATAAATAATACCAAAGAGATATTTAATAAATATCTAGCATGAGAAAGAACTTTAGCTTTCGTAGTGACAAATGTATTAAAAATCATTTAAAAATATTTCTTTCCTTGAAATGTAAATTCTTACAAAGATTTCCAACAGCCACAAGTGCACTTTAAATTTATAAATAATCATATAATTAATACAATAAGAAAAATACAATAAATACCTTTTCTAACTAAAAGCTTGACCTTAATAAATTCCATCTTTTTCCACCTGAAAACTCCTACAACAGTTGATTCAGTCAGCCGGCAAAGGAAAAGTAAACTGCAAAGCAATTAACATTGTGTTCTCCAAAGTGACAAAGTGACAAAGGAAGAAGGAAACTTTTTGAACCAAAGCTGTGCCACTTTAAGGATTTTGGCTCTGGTGCGACAAGTGAACTGTGTGCCGACGACTTTGGCCAAGTGTAAACGATAAAGGATTCGCCCACGCCACTGACCGACCAACAAAACCAGGACACTCTACACTCCCGGAGCTCGGACTTGGGACTCTGAACTCGGGAATTCCGGAACTAGGACTGCAGCAAGCACAGTTCTGTCCGCTCACACGGAATTGATATGTGGCTTGGCTCAGGCACCGATTCCCGGCTGCATCCGCATCCTGGTCGCCGTGGCTTTGTTGCACTTATCTGGCGCTGCCGTTACGCACAAGTGGCCAGTGGCGAAAGGCCACAGGGAAGTCAGAGGCACTTGAAGAAATTTAATACTATATTTTAAGATCCATTTAAGGCTTGAGAATTTAGGTATAGGATATAGGTTAATTTACAGTGCTTAAACTAAGGCATTAAATTGTGTAAATACATCAGTAAAGTTGATTAGAATGTATGAATTTGAAAAGCAAGAAAACAAGCTATTAAAGGCACTTTAATTTGTAATTCTTGTGTTCCTAAAGGATATATATTTAAAGGAAAAATATGTAATACAACATAAACTTTAAATTATATAATTTCACTTCAATAAAAGCCTAAAAAGCAGGTTCCCTACAATATTTAAATGGGTTTTATAAAATATCAATCTAAAAATAACATTTTGAATTTAAAATTTCCCTAAATTTCAATTGTAATTTAAAATTCCACATAGAATTCCGGAATAATTCAATAAAAGCCTAAGAAATAGGAGATTAAAAATAGCTTAAAAATCCATTTAAATATTCAAGGGAATCTGCTCAAAAATATCTTTCTAAAAAAGACATTTTTCGTTTAAAATTTTCCTAAATTTTAATTGCAATCTAAAATTCCTCAGAATTCCACATTAAATTTCCCTAAATTTCAATTGCAATCTAAAATTCCACATAGAATTCCGAAATAATTCAATAAAATCCTAAGAAATAGGGGTTGAAAAATATCTTAAAAACCCATTTAAATATTGTTGGGAACCTGCTCAAAAATAACATTCTAAAAATGACATTTTTCATATAAAATTTCCCTACATTTCAATTGCAATCTAAAATTCCACACAGAATTCCAGAATTCTTGAGGCGTATTTTTGCGAGTGCCTCTAGCCCGGCCACCGCAGAATGGTTATATTCAGTAATTATGTCCAATAAGCGACGAAGCGTGAAGCGAACGTGGAGGTCCTGCCTGCCCAGGCATCCTGCTCAAAACCCCCGCCTCTTGAGCTCCACAGCGGAAGGAAAACGTTGTCGTTAATGTTGTCGTTATGTAAGCTAACCCAGTTTTAGCGTCGACATGGCATTTCCTTCCTTCCTGCCAGCTCCTCAGCGTTAAATGCAATCCTTGAACGGAATCCGCAAGAAAAGAATGAAAGATGGTGGAGCCACAGAGTGGGTGTGTGGGTGGCAGGAAGGCCAGGTCCTTGTAGGGGTTGGATAAAGATTGCTGACTGCATGACACGCCAGAGCAGGCAGCAAAAGTTAAGCCACGTGCAGAAAATTCACTTCCGTTCCGCACACACACACACACACACGCAGCGGAAGAGCGCAAGAAGAACAAGAGAGCGGCATCTAAACTTGCATTGCATACTTTTTGGCCTGCCACCGAAAGAAAAACTCCTGCCAGCAATGGAAAATCAAGGGAGAAGCAGAGGAAAAGCCCTTGCAGCATAGAAAAAAAAGAAAAAGAAAGAAGAGAGGAGATGGAGGATGGGAAATGCAGGAGCCACAAATTTCTTGTGCCTTCAAATTGCTGCCTCACTTCCGACTTATCCTTTAACCAAACTGCATTCTCAAGTTTTCCCCCAAAACACAAGAAACATATCACCCAGATTGGCCATCAATTCTTTACATATTTTTATCCTAACTAAAAAGCTACTGTCAATGGTATATACATATAGGAACAAGGCTATATAAAGTATTTTTATCTATAATAAATTGAGCATTTGGGTGTGTTGAGTGCCAAAGAGATTTATGTTAAATTTTGGGGTTTCAATTAATTATAAAACTCTGGGAATTTTAGCGACAGAAAACTAAAAAATTCCTTGAATTTTGTGATTTAAACTATTTTATCTGATAAGTTTTGCAACCTTTAAAAACTCTTTGTGATCTAAATTATTTTATCTGATAAATTTAGCCCCCTTGAACGCAATTTCCAATCTCTAGAAATATTTTTCAAAGTTTAAACAGTCAGATTTATTTATTTTTAAATTTAAAAAAATACCCTTTTAAATTTCTTGCTGTGTTAACCTTGATGTACCTGTGCCCCCTCTGGTTACAAACAAGAACTGCTCTTTCTTTGCAGCCCCAACAATTTTCGAGCGTCACTTTTCTGCTAATGTGTTGCGCCTTGAAAGCTCCTTCAGCTGCAGCTCAGCCGTCCAGGCGGTAACTGCTGCTCCTACCCATGTTCCCAATCCCCTGTTCCTGTTACTGTCCCAGCTCCTTCGACATTTCTACAGGTGTAAATGTCTTGCAAGTGCACTTTCTGCAGACATGCGAGGAGCAGGAGCAGTCAGCCAGGTCCTTGCCAGGCATCATCATCATCCTACTGGCAGCTCCTTGTGGCATGCTTAAGCTGCTTCCTGGCTCGGCCAGGCAAACACCTTCCTTGGCTAAAAGTGGCCACCTGGAGGAGCTTTGCCCACTCGGGCTTCCTCACTCCGCCTCGAAATAATTCCCACATTTGCAGGCAGCTCAGCACACACACAACACACAACGTGTGTGTATTTTTGTTGAAATAAATTTTATTTAAACTTTCGCTGCCTCTGGTTATGTTTTCTTTTTTGTGTTTGCACCATTTTGGTGTTATTTTTTTATTCCCTGCAACGTGTGAAATTCAATTATACAGCAGATTTATATGTCGGGCATGGAGCCGGGTGCCTGAGCAGCTCTTGCCGCCACCAAGGGATTTTATTTGAGGAAAGCAGGGGCAAGGGCAACGTTTCAGGGGTAAAAAAAATCACATCCCACACTCTCATACAATATATATGCGATATAAAAATGCAATGAAATCAGTTCGCCATTCAAGTGGAAATGGTTTAATATGCGTATAAAAGGCGAATATTACCCAAAGCTCTTGCAGTTTTCTATTCCAGTTGTGTGTGTGTGTGTTTTTTTTTGTTGGAAACTGGAAGGGATGCTGGATGGCTGGCTGAATCATATGGCAAATAAAAAATAGAAAACTGCATATTTTTTTAAGGCAAATTGAATGGGAGATTTCATCACCAAGTTTTGGGGGAAACCATGTTCAAAAAAACATTTTTTTTATTATCAGAATTTTCAGCTTATGTAGGAGTATTTTTTTTCTTTTATAGTTATGGGTAGAATTTATGAAAAAAACTGACATATTTCACATACATAGTTTCCCAAAATAAATACATGACATTTATAGCCTTATTTTTAACGTTGACCTGGCAGAGCCATACAAAAAAAATAGAAAATCGTTTTAGCCAGCGCTATAAAAATGGTTAAACAGTATAAACAAAACAGAACTAATTTAAATTGTAGCCTCTAGTCATTTATAGAAATTCCCTGAATAAATTTACACCTCCTAATTATTTATTGAAAATAATAAATAGAAGTAAAACCAGAAGTCATTAATTTGCTAATATTACGTATACGCCATGTCGTAGCTAGAAAGGATATTATATTATTAATATTATTAATATAAAATCCCTAGATAACTTTGAACCTTGTTATATCCCAGAAAAAAAAATTTATAAAAATAAAAGTAAAACTTAATTTTTCAATATTACGTATACGCCATGTCGTACCTAGAACGGATATTTACTTAAAATTTGTCATTATGTTTATTAATATACAAACCCTGGATAACTTTAAGCTCGATTCTATCCCAGAAATATATAAATAACAAATAAAAGTAGAAGTTGAATTTGCCAACATTACGTATACGCCCTGTGGGTTTCTTAAAATTTCCACTCAGGTCGCCAGAGAAAGCCAGTAAAAACCTTCCAAATTTGCTAGCTTATATTACGCATACGCCATGTTGCTGCTAGTCACAATCTTCAGTAGCCACTGCCCAACCACTTGCCACAGCATTTACATTAACATTATTATGCATCTGTCTGGGGCAAGTTCCGCTGCCCCAAAGCTATCTGCTCCTGGTTTCTGCTTTCTGCTGCTTGGACTTGGACTTGGTCTTGGACCTGGACCCCAACTCCACTTGGTTTGCCGCCTGGACGAGCAGTGAGCGGAGTGCCACTCGTTTTTATTTCTTAACAAATTCTGTTTTTTAAATATACCCTTTTTAGGGGGTACTTTACAGTAGCTTTTGCATAGAATTACCATATACAAATGATATTACGCATTTATATTTTGGAAATAACAAAAAAACAACTTAGTTTGTCATACATTTTCCATCTACAACTTAAAACCCTATAAACTCTTAGTGTATAAAGAATTTCGTCTTGCAAGGGTATTTCTTTGTATTTTTTCCTTGTCTTGGCCATCGCCTGCTGTTGACTTTGCCCCCCGTCCACATGATGGTGGCATCTCTCACCTGAAGTGCTGCAAATGGAGGTGGAGCTGGAGGTGAAGAAGATGCTGCTCCTCCAAGCATCTACCAGTTGTTTGCCTCTCTCTTTATTTGCGGCTCTTATTCCTTCACCTTTGGGCTTCGCTCTGTTGCCATAGCATACTTATGGGCGAATGCCCCTGCTTTTACTTCGACTGCAGGTCCTGCAACTGCTGCTGATGCCGCTTGTTTCTTATGCTTGACCGACACTGGCCGTGCACTGCACTGAGCGGAAATTGCAGCTTAAATTCGAGCACAAATGAGGAAGTTTTGAGTGAAATTAAACGTAGTTTAAGAGTTCTGACTCAAGAAATAAATACATTTCGTAAGGAAGATAAACAGGTATATTTTCTTATATATTTTTTGTATATTTCAATATAATTATCATTCTTTTTATTATGATCCAGTTACTCCTCTAGTTTATCTAAATTTCCCCTTCATATTTTTTTCTTAGAGTGCTTCCTGTGTTCAGGGTGCTGTCCTGTGTCCGTTGCACATGCCGATTGCTCCACTTTGACATGTTGCTGGTTGCCATCATGCCCCATGCTTCTGTCTCCCCCCCTCCTGCCTCCTTTGGTGGCAAAACAACTTTGCTTATAAATTGTGGCATGTGTTTGTGCAGCGATGATGTTGCCGCTGCTTGCTGCATTTTGCACAGCTCTCTGCTATCTTGCTACTTTGCATTCTTTGCTTCGCACTAACGAGCATGCGAAATGACAAAGGCTGATGATGGGCGTGGCAGGACACTGAGCTAGTGATGAATATTCAACTAGGAAAAATTCCCAGGGATATATTGTATAAAATGGAAAATGTTGAAGCTTTAACAGTATCGAATTTCCTAATTATTAATAAGTATTATTTGCAATTTGTTTATTTCAGAACTCAGAGAATATTTCAAGCTTTACTAAATATAAATAAATTTAAAGCTAACTCTAAAGCATTGATAATTCTGTGATTTTCCCTACCTTATTTCGTATTCAACGTAGAAAGTAGGATATATATAACCTTGTTTTTGGTCATCCCTCATCAGGACTCTGGTGGCAAATGAAGCAAGTGGCACTTTGTAGCATTAAAGCAAAGGAATTGGAGAAGCAGAAGGGCAAAAACATGCAACTTTAAATGCAAATTGCTTGGCGTGACGAGAGAGAAGATGGAGACTCTGGGGAAGGCGAAATCAATAGGAGATTTTTCTATGTCAAAGTGAAGCGAAGCCTGGCGACTGACGACTGGCAGCAGCTCCTCCGTGGCGGAATCTTGAATCCCTTCGAGATGTGCCACTCGATGTCTCGATGTCTCCGCTTGCCACATCTTCTCTTTCCCCAACATTTCTCTGGCTGTGACAGTGAATTAAAAATGCATACGCTTCAACCTTATTGAGGACACCTCCTCCGGTTGCCTTTGATCCGGATCTCCGTTCAGCTTTAATCACCCAAAATGCAGTAACTCCCCGTCGAGCGGGGTTTTTTGGTCTACCACTTCATTTGCATAATTACAAATCATATTACAGCTTCAACCTCCACATTGTTCACATACGCAATTTAATTTTATTTTCATGTTTGCAACAGCAGTTCGCACTGTCTGCTTTTTTGGGCTGCAAAATATTTATATGGCAACAATTGAAAAGTCAAACCAGACTGTGGGGGGGCACAAAAAGGCGTAACAACAATAATATTATATTTCACATGCAAGAGGGGAAAAGAGGCGGGAAAAACAACACTGCCAGGGGGACGGGGAGTGTGGATGTCGGGAAAAGTGGAAAAGCGACGTTTGAATGCTCTTTGATTGATTGGTAATTGATTTTGTGGGCAAATGCATTTAGGAGATTTATCGCCAGACAATCGCAGGCAGCCCTGATTGATAGCCCTGTGATCTTGGAAGTGTTAGCCCCCTTTTTTCAATTGCAAAATGTAATTAAATTGGCACATTTAATCGATTAAATACCTAAATTTGTCTAGAAAGTGGTAAAACTTTACAAAGTATTGGTTTTTGGTTATAAAATATAAACCAAAGGGTATAACATTTTCTTACTTTATATACTTTATAAATTTTATTTAATCTATTAATGATAATGATACAAATTTAATATAAATATTTTAAATACCACTTACTATCCTTTTAGTATAATTAAAAAACTTTCGTTTACTCCTTCACTTCCTCTTTTTTCCATAATCACATAAATTTCGTATAATTGTTTCCATCTAAATGTTTATGTTTCCCGTATTTTACCTACACTATTTCATTGTTTATGGCTAACTCCATTTTGTTTGTTTATAACTAGCTTTAATTATGAACCCCATAAAAGCAACATAAATGTCATTAACGAAATTAAACAGTCACAAATCATGAGATTAAGTTTAACATAAATACACAAACATCTTTGACACCAGAAATAATGTTTTTTAGATTAGCTTTTTGCCAAAGCATTTGATTTATTTTATTATGCATTGTATTTAAATTGCATGTTAAATGGTTTCATTAAATCATTTTAAATGTGTTTAATATTATAATAACAGCATAAGGCTTAAATTAAATTAAATAGCCACAAATCACTGGCTTAAGCTTAACGTTAATACACAAACAGTTTTCAAGAGGGGGAAATATTTTATACACCATTTAATTTGATAGAGTTTATTATGTAGTTTTAATTTATTTAGATTTAGAAATGAAAATCTCTGAAATGTTTTATTTAATTTGATTTTATATAAAGTTTAATCCTTCTATTGTGAAATAGTTTAGCCTAATTTAAAATTGATAATACTCCTATATCCCTCTTTAAACTTGCAAGAAATTAAATAAACTTAAACTTAAATTTTCTCAAACCTCAAATTAACTTGCCACAAATCATTTCCGTCTGCCTGTCATAAGCACAGAAACATCTTGAGCAGACAACTTGTCGGCTGCTATAATTATCCACAATCTGACTTAGGAATACATATATATATTTTTGCATGTACCCATCCTTGAGTCCCAACTATTCCCCACTATTCCTGACCATTCAGCCACACCTGAGCCCCGGAGATCAGGTCCTTTATCCATTCTCTCCGGAAGTGCTGGGCAGGGAAGCGCTTCGACCATTGGTAACAATTTCAATATTTCCACCGACAAATAAACAGCAAATGTAAATGCAAAATTTCACCCACAACAGCACGGAGTGAGGCTGTGGAAAAAGAAAATTTATGCATATTTAATAACAACATGGTAAAAGAGAGGAACTGGAACAGGAACAAGGACCGGCTACAAAATACAAGGCATTTCTCACGCATAAATGCACCCGAACGAACGAGATGAGAAATTCTGAAAGGGTTTCAAGGGGTGCAGGGGTTTTTTAGTACTAAAAATGGGTACAGATGCGGGGGTAAAAATGGGGGGTTTATAGGGAGGCAAAAAGGGGCTAAAAATATAGGATAAATGCAGGAGCAACTGGAGAGCAGGAATATTTTTGCGAGCCAAAATTGTTTTCCCAAATAGTTGATAAGCGTACAATAAAAAGCCAGAGCAAATATTGTACGTACATATATTCATAAGTATATTCCCATATTCAAATACAGTTGAACTTCCCAAAGCTGGAAATTAAATTTGTTAATGGCATCAACCGGCAAAACGATTTAAAACTATAAAAGATTGCGCTCAGAAATTGTAATTGAAATTGTAAGGTCAAAATTTCCTTAATTTTATACAGAAAGATAAAATATATATAATAAAATTATAATAAAAATATATAATAAAATAAGAGCTTACTAGAATGATATTCATGGAAGTTATCAGATATTAAAGTCACAAATTTCTATAAAGCTCGCTTCCACTTCATCTCGCAATTTTAAGAATTTTCAGGAGTTTTAAAAACAATTTAGCCTTTGAAAAATTATAATAATATAACTAAAATATATTAAAATAGTAATACAAATATTTTCCCTCTTCGCTTTAATCGAAGTTTGACTGTACATCAGAGGCAAGCCAGAGAGTCAGCGAACTGGACGCTAATCAAACTTTTTAATATGCCATGCATGCAACGTGCGGCGACTTTTGTTTTGACACACACCGCAAGGGAGGCGGCAGAAGAGGCAAGTTTGGGGCCGGCATTATGGGATATATTTCATATATTTCATATGTGCATAATGCCCGTGTTATTAGATGAAAGATGTGCGCCAGAGGGACGTCGGCCGAGGCCAAAAGCAGAACAGATTTAGTTCATATGTGTGCCTAGCTTCTCTTATGCTCCATCTGCGTTTTATGTGCTCTTCTTTGCAATGCAAAGATGCACTGGAACTTTAAATGTTTGCTTCAAATTTGCTAGAATTTTTAATATAACATTTAGAACAGCAGAAATGCTGCAACCTCTCAAATTCACAAGCGAGTATACTATCTGTTAATTATTTTAATCTGTGAAGGCTATTAACCTTTTTTATATATAATATGATATACATTTTTCACAGTTTAAATAGAAAACTGCAGCCCCTTGAAATCCACCGAGAGAAGCCTGCTCAATCCCCGGGAATAATGACAAAGCAACTGCCTCTCCATGGCGGCGCCAGGAGAAATGTGCGCTTTATGGGAGGTCAGCTAAAAATGCATCATCATGAAATGAAATCAAGTGCATTTATTTAGCTCTCAGCTCAGGGGGAAGCCCCGCCTTGAACAGCTGCCATGTGTGTGGGGGAGGCGGCAAGGCGTGGCAAGATGAATGATGCAGCCAAACGGCCGTATGTTACACAGTTTCGACTTCCATTTAGTTGCAAGCTTAAATACACACGGGATGGGGGGCCAAAAAAAAAATGTTTGGCCTTTTGTTCGGTCGGGGTTTTTTTTTTCTTGTGCAGTATTATTTTTTATATTCTTTATGGAAGGAACTTTCAATGGCTGCTCCTGCTGCAAAGGAAGCGACTTTCTGCTTGATGGATGGACAGTTGGAAAGAAGTGAAATGTGGCTTAGGCCTTGAGCAGTTTTAAAAAGTGAAAAACTGCAACTGAAGTGTGGAAAGCATAAAAGAATTTACTCAACAGCTCTTAGTGAGTTTACTTAAAAAATCTGTGAATGGAAAGAGACAGGAGTTTGATCTTGAGGATCATTACTGGCAATTGCACAATAAAAATGCGAGTTTAGTTAGGAAATAGTCTAAACAAGAGATTACATTTAATGACTCAGATGTTTTAGAGTAAATATTAAGTATACTTTTGAGTATTTAAACATTGTATTAAATTTTTTATTAAGAAACTAAAGAATTCTCTAGTTTGAGAAAAAGGTTATTAACTATTATAATTATTCTTCTGAACAAGACAGAGCTGATTTCCCTAAAAAAAAGGCTTAATCTTGAACATTCTGCATAATCTTCAGCAATTGTTATTTTAATTTACCTTTTAAATTATGTTTCACATACAAAAATAAGGTATACAAAATATTATAAAAATTATTTAAATATATTTTTTTTCTATAGTCCTATAAACCCCTTAAAAACAATGCCATATTTTCTCCTCCTTCTTTATATTATTTTTTTCAGTAAACTATTTTCCACGTCTCCTCTTTTATGTTTGTCAGACATTTATCTCCAGTGACCCGTTCTCCTTACCTCGCTACCCCCCATCCGAAATTGTAAACAAAATTTTTGCCATTAACAAAATTAAATCAAGAATATTTTCATGAGACACAACGAGACTTGTGTAGGCATGTGTGAGCCATAAAATGCTTTTCCTCTGCCTGGGAAAATGTGTGTTCCTCATATTTTTCGACTGTCGTGTGGAGGAACATTTTCGAGACTTATGGAAGGAAAGCAGAAGGCGAATCTCTGACTCGACAGAAAAAAATAAAAGCTAAAGCAAAAGCAGAAAAGCACAATGAAAACGGTAGCTGAATGGCAAACAAGTGCAACTTTTTAGACACATGCAGAAATAAATGAAACAAATTAATTAAAAGTGTGCAACGGGTCGGCTACGGAATAATGAAATGCGAATCAGAATGCCACAACTTTGCCGCTCATTCGCTCTCGTTACTATTTTTATTTTCCAAGTTTTCCTCTATGTTTGCTGTGTGTGGTTGCTGAATGCATTGTTGTGCTCTCGAGGCTCTTGATAAATTATGCAGCCATCACCTTATTTAAAATGAAGATTAATTTAAGTACTGCCAAATGCTTCTCCTTCTCTGAATCTTCTCCTATTTAGCCTGAGAAATTGTGTTTTGTGTGTGTGGCGAGCCAACAAATAGCTGAGGATGTGAAGATCCTGCCAGCAAGATTCGCAAATGAATGTGTGGATTCAGGAGGGAGTTAGAGTCTGGATGATATGCAAATCAGCTATTATGCAATGGGAAACTTCAACTACTCGAGAAGCTGTTGTTGCCAGATCTCGATTATAAATTCCATTTATTAAAATGACAGCCGTCTTTACAGCGGTTTCATGTTGCATGTTTTTGTCGCATTTTGTGGTGTTATTAGACACAAAATGCAAATAAATCAAATGCAGGTTTGAATAATAGAACAAATCTTAGGAATATACTATAAGAAACATTATAAAATGTTTTAAGACATAAGATAATTGCCTGGAATCTTGGGAAATATTTTATAATTTTTTCACAAGTGCCAAAGTTGCAGAAATGTAAATTTCTCATCCAGATATTCCTTTGAAAATTACAAACCACTATTTCTTTTATTTATAGAACTATCGCATGTGGTTTTTTCATAGAAAAATTCCTCATTGAATAAATATAACCATATGCATAAATATCAATTAATTTACATTGTACGAGACCTTAAGACTTAGAAAAGTTCAATAAAATCTAATAAAAATAAATGTATTTAAATGTATTATAATTATTTAGCATCTAAAGTATATTTTTCTCTATTATAAAAAAGCATTTTTCACATGTCAGGGACTTCCTCTGCTACATATTCTATATAAATAAATAACTAAATATAAATAAACTAACTAATAACAGCTAATAACATTTTACACTTTCAGTCTGTAAAAAGCGCAAAAGCAAATAAATATTGATTTATTTAGCAATATAAAAGTCTTTGACATCTTTAGCTAGTTACAAACTCTTCCCCCCCCTAAATAAGGATGCATTTTGCACCTGTCAAGCATGTTAAAACCCATCGTTTTACCCTCGCAAATCCGCGAATCCTGCCCATCACACGCTCAGCAAGTTGGCTCATCCCCGTGGAAATTGAATTCTCCATAAATACGGCGAAAATCTTCCTTGTGATGCTTTTCGTCTGGTTATATCCTACGGTTCGGGCTGTTTTTCATACGCTAAATAAGGGGAGTTAAGGGGTATATTGTTTTGAGGGTAAAGTGAGGTTTCTCGATGGTATAAAAAATGTAGTTTTGATCATCAAGAAGCTAGCTTTCGGAGATAGAAAAACTCTTTTTGTAGGGTACACACATATTTCCATAATTAAATCTCTTTTCAACTTAATCGAACACTCAGAATCCTTTCTTTTCTCTAAAAATTACCCTTAATTCTGTTGCCATATAGGGTACTTTTTTGATTCCGTACACTTCCACTGCAGAAATCTTACTTGTTTTCTGTCTGATAACTTGCCTCAGGCCGCGGCAGCTGCTGCACGTCGCAATGTCGCGATGTGGCGAGAGGTTGCTGCGTTTGCTGCAGTTCCTCCTTGCGTTCCGTTTCGGTTTTTGAGACATGCCACGGCCTATATAAATATGCATATGCCTCCGCAAACATTTGCCAAGTTATCCGCCCGCACCAATCGGTTGATGGGGGTTTCGGGTTTGGGTTCATACAAACTCCACCCGGAATGGCATAGGGATGAGGGTCCCCCGAAATTCATGCGAAAACTGCTGACATTTGTGGAAAATAAATGCAACGTCAGAAATATTGCACATTGCATGCAAATACGAGGCGAGTCGCAGCAGCCAGCGTGATAAATATACAAATCCCAGTCAGCTCTTGCTGGTTAGACATCCGTTTAATTGAGTCAACATACAGCGGAGATTCTCGCAGAGATTCGCGTACAGCAGGAGGAGGATGATGAGCAGGAGGAGGTGGATCCAAGAGGAGGTGATTCCAGGAGGAGGCCAGAGAAAAGGGGGCGTCAAATTAACGCTGTCAACTTTTTCGCAGCGTGCACAGAAAGCATTAAAAACTAATTTATGGATTTGCAAGCCAACACCCGCGTTGATTTATGTACACTCAACGAAAACAAATGACTGAGAAAAGTTTTTGGGAGAAAAAAGCCAACAAGAATGAAGTTTTTAACTTGTATTCATTGTTATTAGTTACAATTTTAGTTACCTATAAGTCCAGGAATACTGAAATATATTTATAAGAATTTAGTTTGCTGAGGAAATATTACAAATCCATTAAGTAATTTTTATTGTTTATAATAATTTAAGAGTTTAAAAATACCTTAAACACTTAACAATAAAATCCCCTACAATATTCCCCAAGTGTAAAGCCATAAAAATAGGAATACTCACAGCACTTGGGTATCCTGCGGCACTTGGGGCACGGCGTTGAGTTTGTTGCGAATGCAGCGCACAGTATGCTCCATGCAGGTGCATCCGGCTGGGCAGTAGATGGCTTGTGCTCCGAGCAGTCCGAGCAGCTGCAGCAGGAGCAGCAGCAACACTCGCGAACAACGCATTTTCAACGATTTTTCGGCACGCACACACACTTCCTACCAGATGGCTGTCAATTCAAGAACTGTGTTCCTCCGCGGCGGCACACAAACTGGCCACAACGATAAGCACCGAACGCGGGCGGAAGTGGGAGCCACTCTACTACACGCTTATCGCTGGCCACTGGCCACGGGACGACGGCGTCCACTCGAATCACTAATCGCGGAGCTGGAAACACTGCGCAAGTGCGACTCACATATCGCCTTAAAGTCACACGGAGCTACACAGAGATAAATAATATAATATATAGTTGAAGTTGTGCCGTAATTTTAATTTTATTTTTTTAATTATATTTACTAAGAACTTTGTTTTTGGGTAAACGAATTTATTTAAGGAAGTTCAAAATATTGTTAATATATTTATTTACAATTCTGTACTGAACCTGTCATTGTCACCTTTAATACCTATTTTCTGCAATTTCTTAGGCGAAAGCTACTTTCTTACTTTCAGCCTTTATTATACCTTTACCTGGTCTTGAATAATATAATTAAAAAAATAATTTGTATTAAACCTATTAGCAAATTTACTTGCTTTCCTAATTGTTTTTTCCCTTCTTTTCTCATTGTCAACTTTAGAATTTCAAATACCGATTAAATGAATATTATTTTGAATTCTATAAATTGGTATAATTAATTCCTAAATTGAGTAAACATTTTTAGAATTTCTGTTTAATATTATTTAAAATTCAATAAATTGGTATAATTAATTTCTAAATTCAGTAAACATTTTTAGAATTTCTGTTTAAGTTAAACGATCCATTTCAAGAAGTTAATTAATTTTCCTACAATATTTTCCAACATTTTTTGTTGGTTTTGGCTAAACTTCAAGTTGTGAATATTAAAATTCTCCAAATTGAAAGGTTCTTTTTAATCAAATTATTAATTTATCCCATCTAACATTTTATTTATAGTAATTTGTAACTTTATATATTTTAACTTGAGACTCTGTTTTATACAATTTTCCAAAAATGTCACCCAAAAGTTCACAGAATTTCCAACCTTTTATTAAATATTTTCCTCTGAGATATTGCTTTCTGTGTGTTATCGCGTATTTTTAGTTTTCGAACTTTGAGAGATTATTTAGCAAATTCCGGGTCTTTTCTCTCCGGGTAACCGACTGAACTGCACGCGCCAAATGCCGACGAGCATCTGAGCGCCGAGCAAAAAATCCGGAATCGGAATCGCCGAGTTGCATATGCAGCGCTGCCGACGTAGGCAGAGGACTCCGGCAAAGCGGTGGAGACTCCAGCTGCTGCTGCTGCTGTTGCCTCCGCCGGATGCAGACTGTGATAACATTTTCCTGAGGCTCTCGGCACTCGGCTGAAGAGGTTCCCGATATTAGTTGGCCGGCAAACGGTGACTACGGCGGCCTACGGTGAGGATGATGGGCAGGGATAGTTGCATCGAATGGATGGATGGATGGATGGGTTCCCTGCTTTATACTATATAGTAGTCAAGGACGAAGGACAGCCCCTTGTGTGGCACCGGCATTTCCAATGTATTTTCAGTGCGCAAAGCGAGGGCAAAACAAAACACAACAAGCATACGCCACGTTGCACTTGCCAGCATCGAACATTGCATCAAATGCTTTAACCCGGCTCATTTTTAATGCATGAAGAGATGGAATCCAGCCCCTGGTTCGGAACACTCCATTTGTTTTTGCCCGCCCACTTCTACTCCC
>VNJV01007424.1:0-15022 GCA_008042635.1 Drosophila nikananu
CCGTCTGTCCGTCTGGCCGTCTGTCCGTTTCTACGCAAACTAGTCCCTCAGTTTTAAAGCTATCTGGATGAAACTTTGCAGATATGCTCCTATATGCTCGCACTGCTATATATGTCGGAACGAGCCGGATCGGACGACTATATCATATAGCTATATAGGAAAGATCGGTAAATTTTAATGAAAAAAATTATAACTTAGCCAATTTTTACAATATTTGAATAAAATTTGAGATATGGCCATTTTGTATTATTCTTGCATTTCGGTTTTAATTTGATCAAAATCGGACAACTATATCATATAGCTGTCATAGGACCGATCAGAAAATTTTGATGAAAAAATCTAACTAAGCCAATTTTTCACATATTTTCATGAAATTTGAGACATAGACATGTTGTGTTATTCCAGAATTTCGGTTTTAATTTTATTCAAATCGGACCTCTATATCATATAGCAGCCATAGGAATATATATAAATTCATTAAATTCGTTCGCAACATTTTTCGCTCGCAACATTTCTCGTTAGCAACATTTTTCTTTCGCAACATTTACCTTATGTCAGTACCCGAGAAAACGAAAAAGTCAGAAGAATTTTCTTCTTCTTACTTACTGCAAGGGTATTTAAACTTCGGCATGCCGAAGTTAGCTTCCTTTCTTGTTGATAGTTGATAATAGTATTTATTCTACATCATTTTTTTATCATTCGAATGACAACATTTATCTGTTCGCCACCCATTCCCTTAAAGGACAAGACACACTGATGTCCCAGAAAATGGTGGAGTTATGGACATCGTTTGCGATCGACGGCGTGCCCAAGGGACTTAGTCCCATGACAAGTCCAAGTGGTCCATATAATAAACTCAATTTAAATGTTACCAAATGTGACGATTTGTTGGAATCTCTGACGGCTGCGATTGACGATCCTGACAATGACAGGCTACAGCGAGCAAATGTGGAGTTTTAAAAGCCCATCAACTTAAAATGTACATATATAACTTGGGGAAAATTGAGAAACAGCTGCTCTAAATAAATTAAAACATTCATACTTAGTTATACAATAGACTGATTTTAAGTTTGATTTAGTCTTTTTCGCCGTTGTAACCAAAATGTAAAAGATTTTAAAAATGAATTTTCTGACCCTTGCTTAAATTAAATATTTATATTTTGAATTTATTTAAACTTACCTTTCCATTGAGCTCTTCGTTAGGCAAGGCGCTGGCTACAATGTTTGAGCAATATCGATCAATGTTCTTGCCACAGGCGCTCTGCAGGGAAGGATTGAACCGGAAATCTGTATTTTGCTCGATCATGCGGTTGACTACAACTAGGTGACACCGCTGGTCGAACTGTGTGTCATCTTTGTACGTCTTGAGGCAGTCGAGTAGTTTAACCGAATCAATTTTGGGGCAGAATTTATAGATCATATCCTTGCATGTGTTAAGGAGCGTATAGTCGGTACCGCTGTCGCCCAACTCAGATTTCTTCACTAAAAAAATGGCATGGTGACAGGGCTTGCCCAAACTGGTCGTCTTCCTTACTAGGCACTCCAGCGCCTGCAATGCATAAGATTTATTTCGTATAGTTTTATAAATTTAACTTATGGTTTTAGCAATTAAACGCATTAGGACGTGACTCCTTCTGCTCGCTTGGGTTACTTAATCTTTACAAAACACAGAGTGGTAACGAAGACATTATAATAACAATATGCATAACGGCCATACGTTTTAGTTGTCAACACTGTCGGTAGCACAAGCCAGTTTGTAAATATATAGAATGCTTGATATACACTTTGCGGCTGCCGCTAAAAGTGCTTAGGAGAGGTTTTCTCTAGAATGCTCCCCAAGTGTTTTTTTTTTTTTAGTTTTAAAGTGTTTGCAGGGGTATGGCAGGCGCCTAAAATTCATGTTCAAGATATAGTATGGCGTTACTTAAATTGTTATTAATAGGTTTTTGGGAGAAGGAACGCAATTTATTAGAGTTATCAATTAAGATGTTTGCTGTGTTGGATTGGGTTTGTGAAGCAGAATGGTTCTATGAGTGTTTTTATACCCTTGCAGGGTATTATAATTTTAGTCAGAAGTTTGCAACGCAGTGAAGGAGACATCTCCGACCATATAAAGTATATATATTCTTGATCAGCATCAACAGCCGAGTCGATCTAGCCATGTCCGTCTGTCCGTTGCTACGCAAACTAGTCCCTCAATTTTAAAGCTATCTGGATGAAACTTTGCAGATATGCTCCTATATGCTCTCACTGCTATATATGTCGGAACGAGCCGGATCGGCCTACTATATCATATAGCTGTATAGGAAAAATCGGTAAATTTTAATGAAAAAAATTATAACTTAGCCAATTTTTACAATATTTGAATAAAATTTGAGATATGGCCATTTTGTATTATTCTTGAATTTCGGTTTTAATTTGAACAAAATCGGCCAACTATATCATATAGCTGTCATAGGACCGACCAGAAAATGCTGATGAAAAAATCTAACTAAGCCAATTTTTCACATATTTTCATAAAATTTGAGACAGACATGTTGTTGTCGGACCACTATATCATATAGCAGCCATAGGAATATATAGTATATAAATTCATTAAATTCGTTCGCAACATTTTTCGTTCGCAACATTTCTCGTTCGCAAAATTTTTCTTTCGCAACATTTACCTTATGTCAGTACCCGAGAAAACGAAAAAGTCAGAAGATTTTTCTTCTTCTTACTTAGCGCAAGGGTATTTAAACTTCGGCCTGCCGAAGTTAGATTCCTTTCTTGTTTAGCATGCTTGAGTGAAGACGTGTAAAGCAGAGTTTTAGTGTTAATGCGAAAGTGGTGTTAGGGATGAGTATGACAACTTGCTTTTTCATTCACCTGACCGGGTCCCTTTTGGTCCTCACAAAACTGCTCCAGCTCCCGCTTGCAGGCATTGGCCAGCTTAGGATCCAGCTGCATGCTCTCGCGCTGCTGGTAGAGCTGCGCTTTCACCTGGTGGCGGCACTCCTTGGGTATTTGATGGCGTTGCGCCTTGATTGTATCGTTTCTCATTACCTCGCTGAGGCAGGCCACCACTTCGTTCTTAGTGGCGCTGGAGGAGCAAAAACGTTGAACGAACGGTCGACACGCTTCCTTGAACTTGGTAGTGAAATGGAAGTTTTTCAGTGAGATAATCTGAAAGTGTTCGATCGCAGCTCGGCAACGGAGATCCTTGCGCAGATCGGCATCGTTTTTGTGCGCGATAAGACAGTCCATCATGTCGCCTGGTAAATATTCAAGTAAATTTGTGTATCTATTCTGGTCTTATCAGGGATTTACCATTATCCTTACCATTATCCTTTCCACTCTTAAGGATGTCTGAGCAGTGCTGCTGCATGGCCTCGCCACAGACAGTCATTATGACGGGGTTGAGTTCAACATGGGCTGCCTCTTCCTCAGTGTACTTAACCACAACCGTTTTGCACTCCTCCTGCAGCTGGTCCATTTTCTTTTGCAGGCACTCCATTTCGCTGCCTCTTTCCGTGCAGTCTGCGCAGAATAGCGAAAGATCGTTAAGGCAGTAATCTTCAACTTCGGGTATAAGGTCCATGGATATGGCCCTCTGACGCATCACTCGCTTGACCTCCTTAAAACAGTCCTTTCGTAATGTCTGGTGAGCATCTTCGCTGAAGGCCATGCGATGCAAGCAGGGCAGTATCATAGGCCCTCTGTCCGGATCCATTTGTATGCTCTGCACATCATCCCACTGACTTTTTGCCCGGCAGTAATTCACTGCATCATCGCGACAGTGCTTGTAGAGCTGGGGATCCAGTTTAAAATCTCTGGCCACGAAGTACTCGATAATAAGAAGGGCCTGCTCGCAGTCCGGGAGCATAACTGGGGTTCCGATGCGCTCTACAAGGCAGCTCATGACGCGCGCTTCACCGCCTTCCACATCTTTGCATGCCACATCCACAACTGGTTTGCAGGCTCGCCTGAGCACTGGATCCACACGCCAATCCTCACCGGCATCGCTCACCTTGATTAATGTCTCCAGTCCGCGCTGGCACTGGGCAGTTACTCGCCGCTGCTGCCGCCTGGCCTTGACGTGCTCCAGCAAGCAGTGGATTATCTCGCCTGAACTAGACATTCCATTCACCAGTTGCGCCTTGTGCTCATCCGGACAAAACTTAGGTATATCATCGGCGCAATCGTTCAGAAGCTCTGGGGAAAGCTGATAGTCTGTCATCAGCATGCGACGGTGATCACTTAACTCGGTGAGACATGCCGGCGCCAGTCGTGTTCCATTCTTGGAAACAGACTCCAAACAGAGTAAGATCTGAGCCAATCGCACGTGCTTGTCCTCGGAGACGCCACGCCGGCAGTGGTACATCTTGATATCGTCCTTGCAGGCCTTGGCCAAGCCATGCGAAACTCGGTAATCGCGACCCATCTGCTGATCGCGCTGCGTTATCTGAGAGGCACACTGCGACGTCATCGCGGAATGATTTTTGTGCCGAACTAAGCATTTAAAAGCACCAGCAGTGCCAACCTTCTCCTGGATAATAAAGGAAAGATACGTTTTTATAAATTGAATCTGTTATCATGTATGTTTAGCCCCTTACCTGTGGGCACAGAGACGAGAGATCGTTCTGACAGACCCGGAAAAGTTCCAGCATGCCTCGCTGCAGCTCGATAGAGCTAATAGCGCTCAAGCAAACTGGCTCAATGCGCTTTTCGGCGCTCGACTGGAGGCATTGTACCGTCCCAAGCTGCGCCAGCACCGACGGCAGATGGTCGATGTTTAGCCGCCCGCACTTATGCTCCTCCACAAAAGAACCGCAAGCGGTGTAGAACTCATCCACAGCGATGTAATCCTGACCCAAAGCCTCGTAACCCCTACGCAAATGCTGGTGACAGGCATTATTTTGTGGCAACTTCAATCGCTGCTGGTCAAGGCAACTCCACATGTGCACGGAGTTCAAACAGCTTTCCAGCTTGGACTGCTCGGCCGGGCAGTATGCGGGAAGAAAACTGTTTTCTATCCAGGAGGGTAGCTGCAACTGCCGTTGCTGCAGCCACAGCTCGTGCTGGCAGCCCTCGGGTAGCTCTTCCAGCTGACTGGAGCTGAAGGTAAGCGCGCACTCCAGCATAGACAGATTGTCTGTGGACTTCTGGTGCGTGCAGAGCTTCTTTAGGTCCTGGCAGTCGGTCAGATCAATGATTTTGTGCATGGCCTGGGCCGGATCCTTTTCCGCGGCAATGACGGCCCGTCGCATGCGTTGCAACGAATCCTCGGCAGAGGTCGCCGTGACCGCCAGAAAGAGGAGCAGTAGGTGAAGCATTATTGTTATTATTATTTCACCAACGATCTGATAGAGTTCCGGTTTTCAGAGGCCGGTCTTCGAGAACCCTGCCGGCCAGTTGCTTGCATAAGCTAATACGGCGATTCAGTTCGCTGCCTTTCGCCAAAACACATCAGCAAATAATTTTCGTCAAGTTCTGGATTGCCAGTGCCACAACAACAAGTGCAATAAATACGGAAAATGGAAGGCCGGTTTCAAAATCCGCTCTCACGTTCTAGTCATCGCATAGAACGCTCCTAATATCGGGATCGGTTCGGCACAGCCTTGGTAACTTTTACGGCATTTGAAATGCCGATGGTGTAAGTCTGGAAGTCTTTAATTCTCTTTTCAAATTTTAATATCAACGTTTAAGCAAAACATACTCTTTGGAACAGAACAACTATCGAATGGCTTGCGATAGCCAAGGCACACGACTAGTGGTGGGTGCCATGGACGTAGAATGAGGCCCCGTATTGCATTGCATTCAATTATTGAGGAATTTAATTAAACAAATTAATTTAAGAATCTTAATATTTGGGTCTCGTTTCAGTTTGTATTTCTTTGTGCATTTGGCATTTCTAGAAAACTTGTTGTTTTTTCCAGTGTAAAAAATATTGTGTTTTCCTGTTCTTCTGAACAGGACTTTACATGTAGAAAACATAAAAACAGACCATTCGCCTTTCGCTCTTTACTACTACTTTAAAACGCGTTGTCAATGGAAAACCCCTTCTCTGCCTTGCTGCATTTTTGGAATCGCTTAAAAATGCGATATACTGCACCATTATTCGGTATTCGTGACACGTTCGCTAGTCACTCCAGCGGAAACAGGCTGTTTTTTTATCGACTAATTTCAATTATCAGAACATCGATTCTATGTATAAATATAAAAAATCGATTACGTACTAGTATCGTTTTTTTGTACGTCCTTTAAAAAATAAAAATGTTAGCAATTTTAAATGTTTTTCTAATAGTTTATATATTTAATAATAAGAAAATACCAAACTAAATGGAAGAATCAACTTCGTAATGTATTGGGTAAAGAAAATGAAAATTAAGAATTTAAGTCATATCTTTTCATATTTCGTATATTTAATAATAATAATAATATAAAAAACTGAAAGGGGAAATCAACTTCATATAGTAATATTTATAGTCATATGTTCTCATATTCTAAATTATCAATAATGTAACAAAATGAAAGGCGAGATAAACTTCATATAGCAATTAAAGTCAAATGTTTTGACTACAAAAAAAGGAAAACAATTATTCAATCCATCAATTTCTTTGCAAAAATAGCAGAACGTCGGCATTGTTTGCCTTAAGGGAAGCCCTGCGGTTACTAATAACTACTCCAGCCTTCCTTAACATACATAAATTTCGCTGTTTAGTTTTTCATATTAGAATCATTATGCTGAAATAAGGAAAATGGTATTTGTCTGTGCTTCTCCTAATGGTTAGTGCAAATAGTTACCTTCCAGTATACTAGGGGATCTGAATTTTCCTCCGAGTGCTTCACAATAAAATAATGACGGAGATCCACTATTGCGTCAGCTCTTTTTGTTTTCGGCAACTCCTCTATGTTTTTTTTGACAAATTGGAACAGCGGTTGGCGTATTTGAGGTGCTGGTGGTGGCTCTATAGCATGGACTTCGGAATCCGAGACACTTTTATAGAGAGTCATCTCATTTTCTAAAAGTTTTTCGGCATGCCCTGCGTTAAACGGCGACCGAAAGCCTTGCTCTTTAAAGCGCGCACCATCGATAGCGACAAAAAACCATCGATAGTGACTCAGAAAAGTAAAAATTCGATACCTCGATGGTACCATCGATAGTTCCCAGCTCTAGCTCCAAGTTACAATCTTATAGATACTCTTTGTTGTTGGGCGACTTAAGTTAAAAGTTAAAAGTCCTAGGGTATTAGTGAATGCAACGCAAACAATAAATATAAACGGGACTATAATAGCTTTCAGTGGTATTTTTCTATAATCGGACTTTAACATAAAGTAAAGCGCAAGCAGTTTAAGCGAGACTTTTGTTAAGAAGTGCACACCCTAAAACTAGTTTTGAGTTTACCAAGTGGAGCGAGGTGTTTGTGCGGCTGTGTACATACAAGCATACATTCACATGTAAAAGTCTTCAACTCTACTAGTGAATTGCGCTGCATAAAAGAAACAGTTGCAAAGCTATTTCAAAAAATATAAATGATTCAATATTAATTGAAAGCAAATACAAGAAACTGCCGTAAAAATGGGTAAGTTAACTTACAGGTTTGGTTTTAAAAGTGGTGTAAAAAAAATAAGATACCTGCAGTGTTTATGAAGCCATAATTCCATTTTAACTTGACGTGATTTACATATGTACATCTGTCTTGCAACTGCCAATGTTACGCCAGTTCTGATTGACCTACAATTTTAAGTAAAATTTAAAATGTCATTAGGTTTTCCGTTTTTAAACAAAACGTCCAATCGGATTTAAAAATTACCACCTTAGAGTAATAAAAAGCACAATTCATTTATTAATTTTAAAAGTAAAAAAAAAAACTATAATAAGTAAATAAATATAAATCGTATAAGATTCAAAAATGCAATTAACAACTGTTAAACAGTAATTATAAAATTGCACAAGGCTATTTCTTTTTGACTAATGTTGCTGATAATCAATTTTTATGTACATATGTTAGTATTTTAAAGGATTGAAATATCCTACAGAAAAGTAAAAGTAACCAATTAAAAAAACGAAAAATGATAAAACTTCGTATATTCCTAAAAACTTAAAAAAAAAAGTTCATTTCAAAGAATCTATAATTTTGACGATTTTTAAGCTGAAGGTGCTCGGTGTGAACCAAAATAGGAACTTAATTAACTTCTTTAATTCAAAACGTCAAAGATTTTGGTACCCTACTGGAGGGGAACAAGGGTTAGGTCTTACACTAGAGCTAAAACTGAGAACATTCTTATAATCAGCACAAAGCTGTTTGTTTCTTAATTTGACAATAGCCACGTCTCCGAAAATTCTTTAAACAACATGTAGCACATCAACATTGAATTTCTTACAACAAATACACACAATTGTGTTGATGAAAATCAAATAAAACATGGGTTAATTACATAATTAAGTTATTCGATCGCACTTAGACTCGTTTTAGATAGTAATCGAGTTTAATGTTGAACAAAATTATTTTCATAACTCTGTTGAGATCAGAGGTCCACTTGACTAGTCGTCCCTCTAAAAAAGAAATAGTATTTTAACTTGGTTGGAGAATGCTTTGGTATTGCTGAAGAAATTTATTCATCGTTGATTTAAAATCAGTTGTCAATCGGGGTTGTATCATATTTCCGTGCAAAAATATTTCTTTTAGTAACGACTTCTGTGGCTACCCTGATAAGCTGTCTGCATTTAAAGCTAGTCTCCCTGGCTTATTTTATTTACGCTCTAGCTATTATTTTCGGTCTCTCATTGCACGCTACCGGAATTAATGTTTTGCACTTTTTCCAAGCCTGCGCTTGAGTCTTGGTGTCATTGGCATCTCGGGCCAGGCATTTGCGGCAATTTTCGTTTCGTCTGCCACCAACACCGCGGGAGTTCCGGTGAGAATCCCTCAAAGGCGGGTGCATCAAAATGGCTCTTCAGAAGCTCGTTGCTGACAGGACGTCATCTGGATGTCTAATGTGCTTTTCTAGGGTCGTTCACCGCCAGTTGTATTGAAGTAGACTTTCTTAGAACCCTTTGGAAAATAATTTTCATAAAATAAAAATTATTTCTTTGCTACTATAAATTAAGGAAAAATTAAAAATAACTCATGGGGAGATAAAAAATTTATAAAAATTGTTTGGGTATGACACCACATGTATTACATGTTGTTTGCTGAAGATTTCTTTAAAAAACTGGCATGAGATTATTGTAGTGATTTGCCGAAAAGAACAGGGAAAGTTGTAGTAAATAAGAGTGGTTATACCGAATAATTGTATAAGTTTACTAATAAGAAGAAAAAAAGTGAAACATATTCAATACTTTCGAAGTTCTAGGCTAAGAAGAATGACCGTACGTATTATTTGACCAACGCGTTATCATGCTTTTTGAATAAAATCGATCTCATCTTTTTATCTAGGATATGGTCGAAAACTAAATAATAACTACATAATTGGAATTTTTGGCTTAGGTTTATTAAAAAGGTTTTATGAGGCTTGAAACAAACCAAATACTCGCTTCCTTATTATTTTGGCTACCAGTGTACGTCATGACATCATTATGCATATTTTTTTATAAATTAAGACCAGCCCAAACAGTTTATTTCCTTAACATTTTAAACTCCTTGAATTTGGAAATTACATCCACATGTCATTTAAGTTTTTTTTCCTTTATTGTTGTGACCCTTTGACCTGACTGCAGCACTGAACTTCTCCCAGAAAGTTCGAACTAATTGTCTCATTTAATTGAAGCAAAACGCCTTTCATACACTCAAATTAAATGTTCTATCATAATAGGAATGAATTAGAAATTTGTTCCGATCGTTACAATTGCAGTTATGTATTTATTTAAAAATATAGTGAACAAAAAATTATAATATACCCTAAAAACAAACAAATATTTTATTAGGAAAGGTAAATATTTCTATCTTAAGTTACAATAATTAATCACATTTTTCAAAGATGGGTCCAATGAAAACAAAAAATATTAAAATTAATTACGTCACAACAACAAAAATTAATTATAAAAAATATATATATTAAAATACTTAAAATTAATAAAGTAAAAAAAATTGTATGTATATACATGGTTTTTATTTGAAAAAAAAAATCTACATTTTTTTAATTCTTCTTGAAATTTTCTTTCACTGTGCAAGCTTTGTATAAAGAGAATCGGTCTGCAACGTTCTTTGGGTGGGTGAGCATTTAACACAGCCAGTTATCTTTTCAACGCTCTGAGAGTCGCTCCATGCGAAGGCACAGCCCATTCATAGCTCTCTACACTCTAACTTTTCTACGGAACGTCATTTGTTGTTCGTTCGTTTTACAATAAAGACTAAAAATATTAATTGGTAGCTTCGGTTGTTCACATTGTATGTATCTGTGAGCATGTGATTCATCTTTATAGAGCGATCAAACTACTTCCTAAAGAAATTGAGTGACTAAAACCTTTCCCCCCATTTCGAAAAGCTCTCGAGGCGATTCAGACGTCACTGTGCAGTATGCCGGGCAAAAGTAACAACCGCGACCGCATCCGTGATCCACGCGAGGAGATCCTACTCGAGACGAACTTCGAGGACGATGGCGGAGTAATGACGCGCGCCTACAATGGAAATCCGTACAATCCGTCTATCCAAAACAGACGAAGAAATTCGTACCGATCGGATCACTCCTTGGACAGGTACACAGAGCGCGGAGGCGAAGGTACGATCCGAATCAAGGATTTTTACATTTTCTGCGGCACTAAACTGCATTTCTATAGTGCAAGCAAACCACTTCACTCTGTAAAAATTAGTGTGTATGTTACACCCTGTCGCTTATATTGCTTTATGTGAATCACTGGACGCCACCAGTCTGTCGCTGGTTCACCTGTTATCTTATCACTGTATTTTCCCCTTTATGCTTGCACAAGCAACTGGTGAACAACATATATTGTGTGTATATGTGTGATATACCACTCATCTGAACCTAATTTTTATTGCTTACATTTTCTTTTATTTATGTAGTGTTTTTAATTTAATTATTCGGCCTGCCTTATATGTGTATATTTCTTTTAGATTCATAAAACATACACCAAAACGGAAATGTTTTCTGGTATTTTTCCCCTTCAAGCTGTTACTTCGATCAATTATAAAACAAAATTGTATACTTTTTATACAAACATTTATCACAATAGACAATCAATGTATTTGTTTTTTTTTTATACCGGACTTATATCGCTGATGAAATTAACATCATTTAAATTTAATGTAAAGGATTTAGAGATTTATAATAATGAAAAGTCTCAATTTTCTAACAAAAATCCTTAAAAATAGGCACATTGTAAACATATTTATTAAACTAAAAAATGATAAGAGCCTTTGAGCTTTATCTGAAACTTGTTTGTGTTTTACTCGTTGTTACATACTACAGAGAAGTAATAAGCAGTCTCACAATTACAACTTCTTATTTTCGGCTCTATTTAACTCACAATCTCTGTTTATTTTCCAGGAGAATGCTGTCAATCGTGTATGGCGCGTATTCCTTACGCTACATTGATAGCCACACTTATGTGCCTCCTGGGCGTGGGCATCTTTTGTTTCACAATGTACCGAGGAGCCTCACTTACCGTCATAATGGTTGATCAAGTCTTTCATCTGCGGCTCATATGGTAAATAATAATAGTAGCACACTATGAATATGATTAAATTTCGTTTTCCACTCCCAACAGGATTGAAGCCGTGCAGATGATATTTGTGATAATTGGTGCTGGAATGGCTGCCCTCGGATTTATGATATTATTCGTTGGCTTCTTGGCCACCGGATCCACCAGATACAAGGTTTACAGAGCGTGGCGATCGCGAGTGGGCGGTCGAATCTCCTGTGCAGTTCTTATGGGGATTACCTATCTCCTCAACTTTGTATGGAGTTTGATCCTTTGTTTTCTGGTGGTAGTCACCTTTATATACACGATGTTCTGGAACATGTGCTCGAGTGTGGAGCACTCTCAAAGTTGCATTGATTTGACACAATTCCGTTAGTAGTAAAAATAAGACTATACCGGCGAACATCACATATACATATATTTCTGGTTGATCTTGCAGATTTCATGTTTCCGCCAAACACAAAACTTGAGGATATGAAGGTTTGTGAAAAGTATGAGATTAAGGCGTTCTGCAAAGACGGCGTCGAGAACGCTGAAGTCATGTTCATATTGGCCACTCTTTCTACACTGTTGGTCATCCTGAGTCTTGTACATTATTTGATGTGTCTCTCCGCCAATTATGCACATATTCGGGACCACGAAAAGTTTCAGGAGCTACAGGAAATCCAGAACCTCAACGAGCTGGAGTACAGCGCCACGTCGAAGGATCGATTCTAGGATATATTTCAGAAGATTCAATTTGAGCTTAAGGACAAGCCTAGCGCTATTTGAGACATGGACACTTTATACAACGAACGCTGATCTTAATTGCAACAAAGTCCAACTATCTATAGTTAGGACTCGGGTTTTTTTAAAGAATAAAGTTGTGTTTAAGGCTTTTTATAATCATTTAATTAGTAAGTTGCTTATATTTAATTTATCTTCAAATCAGTTCAATCTGTCTTTCACTGTCAAAACAAAATATCCCACTGAATTTCTACTCTGTAAAATCTTTGATTTCCGTCCATTAAATTAAGTTAGTACGTCTTACGTAATTATAGTTCAATTATATCATTTAGTTAGTTACTTTCTTATCACCCGGCAGGCGAAATAATAAATGCACATGGTTATGCTCAAATTGATTCTTCTGAATTGACGAATGCATAAAATCTAAAACGGTTAGTTAATTGGAACTTATTTCCTATAATATAATCGAATTCATATGTGCGCGATTACCATAAATATCTGTACAAGAAATTACCTTAAAATGTATTTACATCACTCATTCATCTACAATGGAAAGCAATACGAATCCGGCCGTAATAATGGTCGGAGTTTATTCAGAATCAAATAGATTTTAATGCATTAATCTAAGTTTTAATATATTTATCTTGTATTTTAATAACACATTAGTGTTTTAGTATATACAAATACATATACATATACATATAATAATTATAAATACTAATATATTTTATACTACACTTTTCCATCCCTACAAGTATACAAAAATAAGGGATAATGAAGGAGTGTTGTTTACTTGTAGACTTTAAAATAAATAAATTTTTATATAAAAAAGAGACTTGTTGCCGGTATCTATAGGTATGGTACTCGCGTCTTCTATTTACGAAACTTTATGTATTTATAATAATACGAAAGAAAACAAGTAAGAAAGCTACAGTCGTTCGTGAACGACTCATCTCTCATCCTTTTTACACTTCTCCTTTGTCATGTCATTGACAACGATAAACAAAAGTCAGCTGATCGCGACTTTTGCCTATTAGAGAAATGTAAACAAACTCGCTCTTTGCAAAACCACCACCATCTCATGCACTTGCGTATGCAAGACAGAGACAGAGTTAGTTTCTTGCGCTCATCAGTTTTGTTGTTGTTTTTTGAAATGCTCCTGTTGCTAGCTGTCAAATAGATAACACACTGATAAGTAAATAACTTTTGTGTTTTCACTTTACCAGATTTTCGGTATTCATACATGTTTTACATATGCATGCCTATGCACAAAAAAAAATATCTATGGAAAGATTTTGTGGCTGCAAAACGTTTTTATTGATTTACGGGGGAGTGGGAGGGAAATTTTTAAATCTGAAACGAACTTGATCTGCGTGCAAAACATTCCGACCTACATACCGAATTTGGTGGCTCTAGCTCTTATAGTTGCTGAGATCTAGGCGTTTACACAGACGGACAGACAGACATGGCTAGATCGACTTGGCTATTGATGCTGATCAAGAATATATATACTTTATGGGGTCGGCAGTTCCTTCTGCCTGTTACATACATTTGCACAAAATTAATATACCTTTGTACCTACGGTACATGGTATAAAAATAAATTACCAAATAATTTAAAGTTTTGGCAACATGTCGCACGCGACAGAAAATTCCATCGTACTTTTCGTTATGTTTTTTACTATTAGGTAATTCAGAGAAGAATAAATGTGGTATCTTTTGACTCTTTGAAATCTCCCAGTGATGATAGAAAGCACGGATTGCAAATAAGAGTTATGAGAAAATAAAAGTTACGGCCAAAAAATTTTTCTAAAAATATGGAAAAATTAGGTATAACATATTTATTTAAGAAGTTTTCAAAAACAAGATAAACTTGTATTACCAATTTTTATTTTAATAATTGCGATTTAACTATTATTTTCAATTTTTAAAATAAAAATTGACAAATAATTATTATTTTCAATTTTTATATAAAAGTTTGGTAATAACTGTTATTTTCAATTTTTAAACAATTAATTACAAATAACTGTTATTCTCCTATTTTTATTCATAAAAATTGAAAATAACAGTTATTTTTAAAATAAAAATTGAATCGCAATAACTTTTGAACGAAGCGAAATATCTTCAAGATTGGCATATATAATCAATCTACACTTCAATACCTTTCGTATATGATATTTGATATGTATATTATGCTTAAATACCATATGGCATATGCATAAATAGGTGCATGTTCATGAATGCATATTACAATTGATTCTCCTTTCCCCAAACAAACAAGAATACTGAAATAACCCAATTACCCAGTTACCCAATTATCAGTTGGTATTTGTTTTTTTTTCTTGAATCCGTTAAGTGATGTAATATATATAATAAAAAATAAGATAAATGCATTCTTTAATTTCCCATTTTATTTAATTTTAAAAACATCAGCTTTTTAATACACCTATCCATTTCTTTACGATTTGGCTAAGGTTGTTCATTCTGTTCCAGCCACGGAGGTGTCAGTGGAAAGGGCCTTCTCGGCACTAAAGCTGGTGGTCTCTGATCTAAGGTGCAAGCTTTCATCAGAATCTATTAGAAAGCGCACGTGATTATCGAAGCCCAACGAGTACTGATCAGCTCCGGCCAGCACCAGGAACGTCACTCTCCT
>VNJV01007430.1:0-11747 GCA_008042635.1 Drosophila nikananu
TGAAAACCCGCCATTGACTATGATTTTTTTTTTAATTCTGCCAAGGAAAATTTGCCGTATGTGCTGATATAAATTAAATGTTTTTGCAGGTACAAGTTCAAGAAGTTCAGGATTCTTTAAGATTCCTTTGGAGACATGGAAACCGTAATGCTCAGGTTGAAACATATAAGATGACTGTCCTTATATTTGGAGCAGCATGCTCTTCCTGTTGTGCACAATACGTAAAGAATATTAACGCACAGAATGCTGAATGTTTCAAGGAAGAAGTTATCGATGCCATTCAAACGAAGCATTATGTTGATGACTACGTTGCTAGATTTGAGTCCGAGAAATAAGCATTGGAGATCAGTCAGGAAGTCAAGAGAGTACACAGAATGGGAAAATTTGAGCTCAGAGGCTTTGTATCTAGTTCCAAGCAAATTCAAGAATTGTTAAATGATACAAAAGAAAACGGCGCGGTGGAACAAACCGTTTACATGAGTTGCGATTCCTTAGACAAGATTTTGGGAATGTATTGGGATAGTAAGTCTGACAATTTACAATACTACCAGAAAATTTATTTTTAAAATTTAAAAATTGGGTAATTTTGTTGGAGCAAGCAAAACATTTTCGATTAAATAGATGCTATATGCCAGGATTTTTGTCAACAAAGGATAAAATCGAGTTGCACATTTCGTTGATGCAAGCGAACAAGCCTTCGCAACCGTAGCTTATTGGCGAGTAACTTGTGGAGAAGATACCAAATTAGTCTTTATTGCAGGCAAGACCCAGATGTGCACCATTGAAGATGTTATCGATTCCCAGACTTGAGTTACAAGCAGCGCTCTTAGGAACTCGTATGAAAAATACAATTCTGGAAGACCACGACGTGGCTGTGTACGAAACTACACTATGGTCGGACTCGCGAACTGTAATTTCTTGGATACAACCAGATCATCAACAGTTTAAGCCTTTCGTTGCACATCGGGTCAGCGAAATATTGGAATCGACTGGTGAAAATAATTGGCGATGGGTGCCCACACATTTCAACACAGCAGACAAAGCAACAAAGTCAAGCCCCCGACCAAAGTATTCTTTCGAAAATGAATGGATCAGTGGTCCCGAATTTTTACTTGCTGAAAACTATACTTGGCCGACAATGGAGTACGGTTCATACGCAGATGACAGTATTGAGAGGCGTAAAATCACAATGACTGTAAACACAAACCAATTTGTAGATATCAGTAGATTCTCGAGCTATCTAAGGTTGAAACGTGTGATGGGATGGGTTTTGAGATTTGCTTACAACTGTCGGAAGGAGATTCAACAAAGAAGTAAAGGAGAATTATCTACACATGAGTTAATTCTGGCTGAATCAAAATTGTGTAGAATGGTTCTAAAGCAAGTATACGCAGATGAGGTAGCTGACAAGGATTAGATTCAGTTTCTAAGAGCAGTTCAAGTAGTACAAGCTTTCTCCAAAATTAAATGCATGTGGAGTATTAGTTGTGGCGGGAAGAATGGACTATGCCATCGCTATACCAGAAACACAACGTCAACCAATAATATTACCAGCCCGACATAGCTTCACTGAACTTATTGTGAAATGGTTTCATGAAATCTATCGTCATCAAAATGACGAAACCATTGTAAATGAAATAAGATGCAAGTTTTGGATCATAAATCTGTTGTTCGAGCAAAATCAATTTGTCAATATTGCTAAAATCACAATGCCAAGCCAATCGTTCATTTAATGGGTCAATTACCCAAGGAGAGAGTAACACCGTATCAACGACCTTTTACCTATACAGGACAAAACTACTTTGGTCCAGTTTTGGTTACCATCGGAAGACGGCAGGAAAAAAGGTGGGTTGCACTTTTCACGTGCCTAACAATCAGAGCCATGCACTTAGAACTAGCTGCCGATTTGTCAACAGATGTTTGTATTCTATGAATAAGGAATTTCGTGAACAGAAGAGGTATTCCAGTAACAATACGATCAGATATGGGAACGAATTTCGTCGGAGCAGACAACGAATTAAAGCATGTTAAAGATCTTTTTGACTGGAATTACATTAAATCAGAAATGTCCAATACGGGAATTGACTGGCAGTTCAATTGCCCTTCTAATCCCAGTTCAGGTGGATGCTGGGAACGCTTGGTAAGGTCAAACAAAAGAGTTCTGAGTGTAACGCTCAAGGAGAAATCACCACATGTTGAAACGCTAAGAAGCTTACTTATTGAGGCTGAAAATATAATAAATTGTCGACCTCTCACTCACCTTCCAGTTAACATAGATGACCCGGAGCCTTTAACGCCTAACCATTTCTTGCTGGGGACGACCAATTCTACTCAAACGCCAGGAGATGTTAACAATTTTTGCCATCGTAAACAATACCGCATTGCACAGCAATTAAAAGATCACTTTTCGAGTCGATGGATCAAAGAGTACTTGCCGACTTTAACTAGACGAATCAATGGCATACAAGGACTAAGCCAATCGCCAATGGAGATGTAGTCATAATTTGTGAGGATAATCAACCGAGAGGAAGTTGGAAAAAGGGAGTCATAGTCAACACGATTCCAGCTTAAGATGGCCATATAAGAATAGCAGAAGTTGAAACATCCACTGGGATACTTAAGCGTCCAGTATCAAAATTGCCAGTTTTAGATGTTCTCGGTAAAACTCCTGACTAGTTTTACGGTGGGCGGGATGTTGCTGGTTGCTGGTTCATATGAATAGTTAGTTTCCGTTTCAAATTCAAATTTTAGATTTAAAACTTTAAAGTGTTACCACAATCCCACCAATAATATTTCTAGCCTTCTATCGATACTTCCAACGAACACAGATCTGAAAAATGCTGCGTCGCCCATCACCAGAAAGGCAGTTTGGCAAAGAATGGCGGCACGACAACACAATTAAATAAATCGTTCATTTCTGTTATCATCTTGCTAATTCCTGCGAATTTTGTTTATATTCAATAAAAAAATTTATTACTAATAGAGTGAAACATAGCGAGCTGAGACGATTCTATTTGGTGTTGTTTTTCATTTGCCACACGGAGTGGCAAAAGACACGAAGCAGGTTGTCCATGTGGCGCTGGAAGGTTTGCGCTGCATTGCGCAGTCCGGGTGGCATGCCGACGAACTCGAAAAGGCCGAACGGTGTAGCGACGGCTGTTTTCGGAATATCATCTGGCGCGACTGGGATCTTGTGGTAGGCACGCACCAAATCGATTGTGGAGAAAACTGGGCTTCGATGCAGACGTTGAAGAATGTCTTCCCCATGGGGAATCGGGTAGCGATCTGGAATAGTGGAAGCATTAAGTTTGCGATAATCACCAGTAGTGCGCCATTCGTTGCTCTTCTTGGGGACCAAATGAATAGGACTGGCCCATTGGCTGCTATAGGGACGAATCACTCCTTGCTGGAGTAAGAGATCGAAATCCCGGCGTGCCGCTTTTAATTTTTCGCCTGTAAGCCGTCTTGGCTTGTCGAAAACATGTGGGCCAGTTTTGTTTGAATGTAATGCGCAACCTCATAATGAATGCGGGTTACTAAAGGCCCATTAGGACGTGTGATATGCACAAAGCGACTAAGAAGATTGGAGTACGGGCGATCTATTTCACTGGAACTTTGCACGTTGATTGTAGAAATGTTGTAGAGTTTTGCTTCTGCAACTTCTCCTTTGGTCAAAACAGCTTCTGAGGGATCCATAAGGCGTTTAGTCTTGAGGTCGAGGATGAGGCCGTGGTGCGTGAGGACGAGAATATCCGGAAGGCTGCATGTTCTGCAGAAGAGTTAAAGAGGCCTTGATGGCGTCCACGACACTTGTGCCAGCTGCCGGCGCGTATTCGCGAGTGTTGCCTCTGAAGTGTGCCGAGGAGGACCCAGCAGCCATGACAAAAAAACCCGATTCCTCTTCAATGAGGTCGTCAGCAAGTGCAGTTTGCTCTTCCAAAGTTGCTGAGCGTAGGAGCTTCAAGCGTTGTACGTGCTGCGGTGATTCCGTAAATCGCTTGATGATAATCTCCTTCAGGTGCTCGTATTTGTTGATTTCCGAGGGTTGCGCCAGAGCATCAGATATTATATCAGCATCCAAAGCGCTGATTAAATGGTAGTAGCTTGTGTTATCTGAAGAAATGCGGCTGTATTGAAATTGAACTTCGATCTGCACAAACCATAACCGCACATTTTGCTTCCGAAATGGCGGTAGCTTGATGGCGGCAACCGACTCGACGACAGGAATAACGGTGCCTGCGCTGCTGCCGCGTTGAATTTCACCAGAGTCAGGCGAAGTTGGCGGTGCAGGCGGTGCAAGCGGTGGAGGCGAACAATTTCCGGTATTCTGCATTTTGTTTATTGCGGGGTCACCAATATGGTAACTTATGTAGTTACTGCTTTATTTAATATAGAAATACAATACAATCTTAATTTGACTTAAGCTTGTTGCGCGGCGGAGGTCAAGTCGAGAGTGACCAGTCTGACGATATCAGAAGATATCGTCATCCAGGAAAGGTCTTCCCGTTAGTACTTGTTTACGCCGTGTTGCCAGACTAGGCTTCAGTCTGGGCGCCACACACCAATCGCTCCTCCAAATTGGCAATTTGGTTTGCCTGTTAAACTTTCATACTTTTCATCATTTCCATTAGATCCCGGTAAATGTCGCTCTGCTATCATTTTGCTTTGCGCTCATTATTGTACTTTCTCTATCAAATTCCATGTCGTCCTCCGAAATTGACCCACCATTGGATTCATATGTAGATTCACCATTTGGTCTTGGTGTCGAATTGGCAGCCATGTCTCTAGAGTCAAACTTTTATTTTTTCTTGCTCCGCAGTTCCATCTGTCTGCAGCAGATCGGTATGCTTTTCACACTCTGTGTACATGTGAATTTCACCACTTTTCGTAATTGTTCTTAGACGGCCAAAGTCACAAATTTAATAAAGATGTGGCCACTCCTTGTGGCAAATGGAAAACAACACCAAATAGAATTGTCTCAACTCGCTATGTTTCACTCTATTAGTAATACATTTTTTTATTGAATATAAACAAAATTCGCAGGAATTAGAAAGAAGATAACAGAAATGAACGATTTATTAAATTGTTTTGTCGTGCCGCCATTCTTTTCCAAAAAACTGCTCTTCTTGTGATGGGCGACGCAGCACTTTTCAGCTCTGTGACCGTTGGAAGTAGGCTAGTAATATTATTGGTGGTATAGTGGTAACACTTTAAAGTTTTAAATTTAAAATTTGAATTTTGAAAAGGAAACTAACTATTTATACGAACCAGCAACATCAACCGTAAATAACAATCGGGCTATTGCCGATCTGTTTGCGCAGTTTTTTAAAACTACTTACTCAACTTCCCCTGACTCTAATCAGACTTATTGTTACATCATGCCCAAATCGAACTTTATTTTCAGCCCTACTCTAGACAACAGCTCTATTCTTTTCAATCTTCTACGTGGTAAGCCCGTTTATTTGCCAGGACCCGACGGTATACCTGGCTGTGTGCTTAGGTATTGTGCCAACGCCCTGTGCAATCCCCTTTAAAAATTGTTTATTGTCTTATTTGGAAGGAATCATTTATTATTCCTCTCCACAAAAAGGTAGCAAATCGGATGCCAGCAACTATAGAGGAATCTCTAAGTTATCGGCCATTCCGAAACTTTCCGAGAAAATCATAACTCCTCAGCATTGATTTTTAAAGCAAAGATCAACGACAACCAATCTTTTGGAGCTCACTTCCTTCATAGTTAAGGGTTTCCATAAAAACTTTCAGACAGACGTAATCTATACTGATTTCAGTAAAGCATTTGACTCTGTTAACCATTCTCTCCGTGTTCGGAAACTCGATCTAATGGGATTTCCGGTTGATCTTCTTAGTTGGATCTCTTTATCTCTGTATGGCAGAACGCAAAAGGTCCTCTTTAAAAATTCTTTATCCAATGTTCTCAGGGTTACTTCTGGAGTCCCGCAAGCGAGCCATTTGCGTCCCCTGTTGTTTACATTATTTATCAACGACCTGCCCAAAGTTCTGATCAACTCCAGAGTACTTATGTCCGCGGACGACGTCAAACTTTGCGTGCAATATAAGGACGCTTTCTGCCAATCTGATTTACAGACAAATCTTAATAATTTTCAAACATGCTGCCGCATAAACTTATTAAACCTAAACGGCTCTAAATGCAAGCTAATGACATTCTCCCGTGTCGCTCCCAAGCTTGCGACTTACACGCTGAACTGCTGCTCTTTGGAAAGAATGGCTATAGTCGATGATTTGGGTGTCCGCCTGGATCCTAAACTTGACTTTATTGATCATATTTCGTGTATGGTGAATAAAGCCAGAGGTGTGCTTGGTTTCATTAAACGGTGGTAGAAAAACCCCTATATATTTCTTTAGTTCCTATCTTAGAATATGGATCTTGCGTTTGGAGCCCTTTGTATGGGGTCCACAGTAATCGCATTGAGTCAGTTCAGAAGAACTTTTTACTTTTCGCTTTACGCGGTTTGAACTGGGATCCAAACCAAAGGTTACCCCATACTCTAGTAGACTCCTTCTAATTAACTTACCTTCTTTTGCCAGTAGCCAGTAGAACCATGCATGGCGTCACCTTAATTTTTAACCTTATCCACAGTGACGTGGAAAGTGTTGACTTGTTGGGTCAGCTAAATTTTCACGTCCCGAGTAGAAATACTAGATAGATATATTCCCTTAGTTTTGCGCCACAGTATGACATCTTTTGAATTGCATGAACCCTTTAGAGTATTATGTGCAAATTATAATTCAAGTTCCGGGTCGGCTCGACAACCATTGAGTCCAGTCCGGCGATCAAGTATCTCGGAATCGATCATAGATTGAACTTCAAGAGCCACCTGGAGTACGCGGCGGCCAAGGCATCCAAGGTTACCGAAGCTATCTCGAAGATGATGGCCAACACGCGAGGCCCCAAGCAGCATAGCAGGAGACTGATAGCTACAGTGGTAACCTCGACCATCCTGTATGCCGCTCCGATATGGGCTGAAGCCATGAGGACTGCCAGCTACAGCCGGCAGTGCAAGTCTGTCTACAGATGCTGCGCATCATTGCTCAATTCCAGCTATTTCTGCACGGTGTCTGCAACGCTGCCGATAAATGCGCGACAGAACTTGGTCACAGTCAAGCCGTTTTGACAGGGGCTCGGCACTAAGTTCTGGAATACGAAAATGAAAAGAAGTTCCCGAGAGCCCAAATAACAAAGTCTCGATGGCAAGACAAAACCACGCGGGAGTTTTACGTGTCCTGCCGCGAGTGCCCGACGAGTCCTTCCTGCCAAGGACTTCCCCAGCGGGGATAACTGATGGATCACCGCCAGAACGCCCCAACGCCTTGAGTGAGCCGTTTGAGTATTGGGTGAGCATGGCCGCGGGCCATAATCATATTTTATAATTACCCTTCATGAAATACCGGACGCTGGCCACAAAACTGTTCATATAGAAATAAAACCTGTGTTCAGCCACGACCGCTTCTTTTGGGTTGCCCCGTTTTTCCGCTCATCTTACTCCACTAGTCTTTCCGCCCCTGCCTTATCTTCGGGTGCCCCCTTGGCCCCTTTACGTTTTTTCTGTCTCAGTAAATGAATAAATTTTGAGAGGCCCTCTGTGCCGGCTGAGGATCAGCCCGCCCGGAGACACATCCTTACACCGCCCTTTTTTCTACGCAAGTATCATATTATAGGCAATTAGTTATTTAATTAATTTTTTTCGCTCTGTATGTAAGTTAACAAGTAACAGCAATAAAAACTGTGTGCGAAGACGGACGAGATGGGGCAATCTTAAGTTCTCTTCTCTTATGTTAATTACTTTTAAACTGACAGCCAAGGAATAAAGGCTTTATCTCGTAATCGAGTTTTCTTATTTATTGAACCATTGCGAATAACAAGTCGGTTCTACGACCCAGCTACCGGCTTATACCAGAACCCAACCTGAGTGTAATTCACCGCTCGTGGCCATCACCTGGTCCCTTCTTCTTCTGACTAAAGCTTAATACCCTGCAAGAGTATTTTTAAAAACTTTTTAATGAATAATGAAATATTTGCACTGGGTAAATATTTTTTGGTTTGATTTGGATTGATTTGATTTTATTTATTGGACTTCCTAACTTATAAATTAGAGCGCTAGTCACAATGAATTACAAATTTGGTACATAAAATATTCTTAGTCTAACAATTTTAATTTCTTATAATTTTATATTTTTTACACTCATATTTTCTAGTTTGTTTGTTTTTAGTTTTGCCGGCCATTTTTAATATTTTCCTATTTGCTTCTTTTGCACTAATTTTCAGGTTGCTTCTGCATAACTCATGGTATGCAATCATAACAACTTTAGGGTAATTGGTTAATTGGGATGTATAGATAATTGTTCGTTATACTTTTTATAACCTTAGTATACATTTTACTGAATCAAATAAACTTGCTTCTCCGTTACCATTGCATGTATTAGTACATATCTTAATACTACTTACTTATTTTTTTTTCATTTCATAATAATTTACTTACATGTCATTCATATTTTGAATGTGCGCTCATCAACACGGAATGTATCTATTTGTTATTTCTCTTTATATTTCAATTCAATAATATTAATTGCTCATTGGGCAAATAAATATATGTATATGTATAAATGTAATGTTTGAATGTTTACTGATAAATTCGGCAAGCTTTTAATAAATTTAAATTAAATTTTTGGTTTTTTAGCTTAATTAATTAAAATTAGTTAATTTTCCGTTCGTTTTTTCTTTTCACTGTTTTATATGATTATGTATGTACATATATGTACACACATTCAATATATGCACACAATTAACCCTTTTGTTCAAATAATTTGATAATTCGCTCTTTCACTACTTGAATTATTTTTACTTAAAGTCATGATGCTTTAAATACGAAAATATACAATGCACACAATTATCTATTATTTTTACTTTGAATCTGGTCTATGACTTTTACCAACAACAGTCAATTTAGGACTAAAATAAGCTACTTCTTGATTACAAGTATTTAGTAAAATTTATATAAATTTATAGAAGCTTATTAACTTAGAAACTTTTGAGGCTGGTCTCAGTATTACAAGCACTGTTTAGTATATTTAACATTTATAACATTTTTATTCTGTTAATAACTGAACTAACACTCTTAAAAGCCACGGGTTTTTAAGAGAACTTTCTCTTCTTTTGTATTAAGAGACCATTTGTAGTAGTCTCTTTTTATAACATTTTTATTCTGTTAATAACATAACTAACACTCTTAAAAGCCCATGGCTTTTAAGAGTGTTAGTTCAGTTATTAACAGAATAAAAATGGCTTTTAAGAGTGTCAGTTCAGTTATTAACAGAATAACTCAGAACTTTCTCTTCTTTTGTATTAAGAGACCATTTGTAGTGGTCTCTTTTGGGGTGGTTTTGAAATTATTACTCACTGGTGTTTACATTAAATGTTTTAAGGGTTGGCAATATACATACATTGTTTTTGAAGAAGAAAATTGATACATCATCGTCATACATCATCATACTATACACTTAAACCCTTGCCAATCAGATACAAAGTTACTTCCATATACATATAATATATATGTACATATTTTCGGCAAAACGAAATTAAAAATAAAATTTAGTATATTCAAATATAAATAAAAAACAAGGGATCAGCAACGTTAATTCTGGACAAGCGGTAGTATTTTGTGCCAACTAAAATGTTCTCCACAACTTTCCATTAATAGTGGTTCAAATAAACTTATGGAAGTTACCAAATTATTAAAATAAAATACTCAAATATTATTATGAAAATTTAATAGTAAATAAGTCGGTTATATATTGCTGTTACAAAAACGTTGCAAAGGAAGGAAGGCAAAATATTCTTAAAGGCATATGGGCAACTTTCTTTATTTTATTAACCTGCACGTCTACTTCGTCTCAAAAAAGCAATGTTTTTCGAAGTGGCTGTTCCACCATTCATGTTTCTGTACCGTTAGAATCAAGAGAAAAAGAAAAGGAAAAGATTATCTTATGATTAAGATGGGCAACCAAGAGATGTATAAGTATTTTTAAAAGAAATGTCAATATGCCATTATTTTTCATTAATTATTAATTAATTATTTCAGCAAAATAGGGAAATTTAGAACGAAGGTCGCGCCTTAACCCAGACATACTTGATAAACTAATGTCTATATAAATAAAACAAAGTTGGTAAATGTAAGAACTCTTACTCGACTTCCAGACGTCCGATTTGTATGGGTTCTTCTCTGTGGGATTTATGTTGGATAAAAAGTTTTTTATGAAACAATGTTTCTATGCTAAAATGAAACAAGTTTTCTTATCTAGAATCTAAATCGATTTCGCATTTGTTTTGTTTCATTCCCTTTTTTCGTGCATTCAAACTGCATCGTGCATTTATTGATCGTTAGAATTTTTTAGACTTGGCTTTTATTTCGTCTTTGTCATAGAGAAATAATGCCGCGACCGCGACGTTCAAATCATACAGCTTGAAGTAGAACAGCGCGGCGGTTTTCAGCGTGCATTGTGCGAAAAGATATCCGTTTAAGGGTAGCAAATTTACGCATGCAAGAAGAAAATGATACTGAAATGGAAAACAATAATGCGTGGAGAAGACTCTGTTGTGATGATCAGGAAAATGAAAACAGACGTGTGCGGCGCAGAATCTGTGAAACGGACTTGAATCAAGCAGCATATCGCTATGATGCTACAATGGATGGCACAATGAAATGCATTGATATCGGTGCGATGGATGTCTTATGTCAGCATTGTAACGCACGTAAATTCCCAAATTAAACTTCAGGGTTGTGTTGATGGAAAAGTGGTTCTATCACCATTACATCTTCCACCAGAGCCAACCAATCTCTTCTTTCTGGTGATGGTCCAGTTTCCAAACATGTATTGACTAACATTCATAAGTATAATAATTGCTTCAAAATGACTTTATTTATTGCTATTACTGAAGATAATTTTTATTTAGGCTCTTGCTACATGATTGTTATATATATAAAAATTATAGGGTAAGGTGGGGCAAACCCGACCTAGTAAGAGGTTTTGGCTATAAAATGTTTATTTTACATTGGATTAAGTTTTTATATATACTAAATTAGCGACTTAAGCTTTAAGCTATAGCTTTTTTTCATACCTTCGAAAAATTTTGAGATACAAGCATTTTACGAAAAGGTTCATTATACCATGTATCGTAGGTACAAAGATATATTAATTTCGTGCAAATGTATGTAACAGGCAGAAGGAAGCATTTCCGACCCCATAAAGTATATATATTCTTGATCAGCATCAACAGCCAAGTCGATCTAGCCATGTCTGTCTGTCCGTCTGTGTCAACGCCTAGATCTCAGCAACTATAAGAGCTAGAGTAACCAAATTTGGTATGTAGGTCGGAATGTTTTGCAAGCAGATCAAGTTTGTTTCAGATTAAAAAATTTCCCGCCCACTCCCCCGCAAATCAATAAAATCAATAAATCAATAAACGCCTAGATCTCAGCAACTATAAGAGCTAGAGTCACCAAATTCGGTATGTAGGTCGAAATGTTTTGCACGCAGATCAAGTTTGTTTCAGATTTAAAAATTTCCCTCCCACTCCCCCGCAAATCAATAAAAACGTTTTGCAGCCGCAAATATTACCATATATCTTTCTTTTTGTGCATAGGCATGCATATATAGAACATGTATCAATACCGAAAATCTGGTAAAGATCGGGTGAAAAACACAAAAGT